>JZKD02S0729776.1:0-15003 GCA_000966675.3 Picea glauca | reverse complement strand
GACTATCTGTATTGGTTTGAGTTATCTCTTGAACATTGTATAAGCTATTTATGATAAGGAAGTTTTTGCTGGGTTTTCTTCCCCTAGAGGGTTTCCTAGGATAAATGTTGTCTCTCATGAATGTGTATTTCTCAGTGATCTTGTTCTTATTATGCTCTTATCTATTTAAATGCAAAGAACTATAATAATGGCATAAACATTAACATTAGCATGTGCTTAGTGCATGATGACACATCTTTGTTTCCTGTCATTGGTAGGTCCCCAAATACCTAACATTAGTTGCTATGTTGAGATGCTATGGTGTGGCATCAACTCAAATTTGTCTTGGCATGACATTGACACAAATTGTCCTTGTAATAACACATAAATTCTTGTTCCACAAAGGATTTCCGGTTGAAGTAAAAAATGTTCAATGTTGGTTGCTAACACTTTGGGCAAATTGTTAATTAAATCAAAAGAGAAAGAGTGACCAAATGTTCTTTTCTTCACAGGAATTTGTATCTAAATCTCTGGCATTGTTCTTGCTACCTTTTGGTTTTGTGTGACCACTCTCTCTTCTTTTAAAAGTTTTTGTAACTTCTTTTTGAAATGGCGCCCTTTTTGTGAAATGACCTCTAAAGTTTTGCATATTGTATTTTTTCCATTATCTTTTGAATTTTATTTTTTCTAACTACTTCTTACTCTTCTCTTTCTCCCTTTTTTTTTATATGTTCCATAAAAAACATTCATTTCCTTAGAATAAGCAAGGTTTTTAAAGGACAAATAGGAATCAAGTGCCCATATAAGAATATAGTTTTTAGAATAAAAGGAAACTTTCATATTGGCAACCAAGTGACTCCATGAACTTTTAGAGTTAGGTCTTCCATAAATGCTTCGTGGATTTTAATTTTCCCATGGATTCTTTTGAATTCCCAAATGATTTATAAAACTTTTGAAAATGTTGTTGGGTTGTGTTGAGATCAATTTCTGCTTCCGAAATTTCCCTCCCCTTTTCTATTTTCCCAACTTTTATTTTCTATTTCTTTTCCATCTTCTATACCTACCCTCATTCCCCTTTTCTTTTCTCCCTTCTCTTTTCCCTTTCTAGTTACTATACTTGGTTGTTTCTCAAAAACAACAAGTTCGCGGGTTGGCAGGCTCGCGGATCCTCACCTCCATCCATATTCCCATATCAGGAGTTCGACCGATCGTCGTGTTATTATGTACTTAACCATTTTTTGCAACCGCGAGATCGCGGGTTCAAGCTTTCATATTCCAAGTTCTGGGATATCCATTTTTCACCCAAAGATCCGTGATCTACATTATGATTGTCAGACTTGTCATGGGTGCCGAGCTCCTAACGATCTCATTTCTCCTATATTGAGTCCGACCGACCGCAGTGCAACACTTAGCCTATTTTCGATCGTTTGCAACCACAGGTTCGCAGGTTTCTGGGTTGGCAGGTTCACAAAAGTTCCCAAATTCATATTTCTCTCGTTTGTCCCCACCATCTTTGTGATTTTCCCAATACGCATTTAAGTATGGTTTAATGCTAATAATTGATCGTGCATGTTCCGTAAATATCTTCATTAATAAGCGAAGGGCTCGAGAATATTTCCCATTAAACCGCATTAAAACACGATTTGCCAAAGATTATATTATTGTTATCTCTCTCAAGAGTTCATTTCAAGTATTATCTAGTTAAAAGAACACTCTCATCAACCTATGGAAGCAGCATCTTGACAATGGTTCTGCGGTGATATGTTGAATATTTTTGGGCGTGAATACCAGAACTTTCAGTGGTCTAGAGCGTATTCTTATTATTCATCTCCCTCTGCTAAAAAATAAGTGATCTGGACATCCAAAATTGCTCGCACAGGGTGTGTCCCTGAGATTTTCGATTGCAAGGAACTAGTTGCATGGTGCATTGAGAAATACGTACCAAGTCAGCGAATCATACAACTCAAGGATCGTTCCCCCATCTCTCTTTCAATGAAAATATTTCGTAAGATGTTGAAGCTCCCTGAACCAACACTTACCTTCAAAGGAGAGGATTGTAGGGATTTCTTGAAAAGGCATGACAACGGCTTGGACCTCTTGCCTGAGTTCTTGGAGAATCCTGCGACTGTCCCAAAAGACATTACTGAGATTCGGGTCGACTCGTTTAAAAACCCCCTTCGAGAAATTGCTTGGTTGTTTACCAGACTGACATGCCAAGAAAACACCACCACCATTTCTCGAATGATTCTTTATATTTTATATTTTAGAGTTAAAGAGCAAGCTAGTTGTGATTGGGGAAAACTGATTTCCATTGAAATCTCCTCCCAGTTGTCACAGTACAAAAAGGACAAGAAATTCTTCATGGTTTCTTATTTGGTGTTTGTGATAACACATTGATGTCAATTTCCAAAGTTGTCTATCTGTAAGAGGGTGAACTGTGAATTTGATCTAGTTACTTTCTGGTACCAAACATTGTGGAGACACAAGGCTTATGTACATTTTTATGAAGTTTACAATGATTTCATTTCAGTTTTCAAAGGACTATTGTTTGGTAACGATACCCCCATGATATCTGACCAGGAAAATAAATTCTTGGATTAAACGAGGACGTTAGAGCACATGGAAAATCATAGTGTTATTAGGATTTTTGGTTCAAAGGAAAATCCATCTTTTCTTCCATACCATGTATTTGATAAAATGTTTATCACGAAAGTAGCAAGGCAATATAATTTCATTTTCTTTTCTTCCATTTTATCTGATACCATGTATCTGAAAAAATGTTTATCACGAAAGTAGCAAGGCAATATCATTTATGGATGCACTTTTTCCATGAGAAACGAAAAAAGCAATTCATACCCTTGCCTTGGAAAATTGGATACTTTATATTTAGGAATATAGACAAAATCGATGAGTTTGCGAACCACTTCCACAATGTGAATCTGAAACATGCTGAAAAGATAAAGGGTTTGATCCGAACAGAATTTTCGTGGAACACATGCTGGCAGTAGGATTCAACAATTCATTTGTTCATATTGTTCTGAGTGAAGAAGAATATAACAACTTATGCTCTCTTGCTCACAATGCTGGTGACTTGGAAACAATACTTAGTACTAATGAGTTTTACAAGAAGAAAGGAAAGGGTCCCAGCGAGAAGAGCACCCAATCCCCAACCGTTACTCCTAAAACTACCACATGTCGGAGAAATGCTACAATGACCCACCCAACTAGAAAGTTACCAATAGTAGTTCAAGTGATGGAGGAGAAAAGAACACCCCTCCGGGAAAAATTGAGAGCTCGTACAAGCTTCCTCTGAGAAAAAGAAGAAAAATGTTATGCAAGAGGAAGAAGACCACCGCATAGAAAGTGATATCAAAAGATTCTCCTTTGAAGACATGGAGCTTGAGGCAGATATCAAGAAAATGTTTCCCACCATTGATCAGCCGGGAAATACGGCCCATCAGAATTCATCATTGGAAATCATTGAGAATGAGACATTCAATGAAGAAGAGTCGTTTTCTTTTCAGAGCGTTGTCTTTGACAGGGAATCCAAGAAATTGATTATTGAAAAAGGTGATATGAAGAATAAGAAACGAAAATATCGTTCAAAGGTTGACCTAAGAGATATGCGACCTTCTCAGATTTCTAAAAGTCACAGAGTAATCAGGGATACTCTGGATGAATCGATTGGTGGTCTTGAAGCGGATAACATGAAGTTGAAAGAAATGATCAAGGCACTGGAAGTCACCTTAATGTCTCTTCCACTTCTTGTTAAAGTTTAAGCTATTATTAGGTTTCTTTTCAATTTACTAGATAACCATAACATAGATAGGATCACTGAGAGAAACACAATTGCAAGATACACAACATTTATCTTGGGAAACCCTCATGGGGAAGAAAACCCAACAAAAACTTCCTTAATATAGATAGTCAATACAATGCCAATACAATAAACCAAATATTAGAGAATATCCTCTCCCAAGTAATGTGCCTCTCTCTCTTCCTTCTTCTCCAACTGCAGCTACCAAACTTGCACTCTGGATGATCGAATGTGTGAGTGAACAAATGAGTGGCTGGCTTCCTTTATTTATACAAATTGGCAAGCATTGAAAGGAGGTGTCTCTTCACTGGCAGGGCTGACTTGTTTTTCTGGGTGGTTAGAACCACTTTGATTTGCCTGGGGGCTGACTTCTCAATTTGCATATTACAATTAGGGTTTGACCAATCCGCAAAAGCGGATTTGGTCATTTACAATTCCCGACATGATCAATCCACAAAAGGGGATTGATCTAATGAATAATACACCAATAATAAATAGAATACTTTTTGTAGTTACAATATTTCAACACTCCCCCTTAACAAGAAGGGTATTCTACAACAACATCAGGGGTGAGAGAGGGAAACCTCATCAACAACATCTGGAACACTGACTGACATATCTATAAATCATCGGAAGTCTTTCTCATCATCAATATCAGCAACAACACATCACAAAGGCTGGAGCATCATCAACATCAACACTAGGCTGAGAGTCTTCAACACAAAGCTGGCATCACAACACGAAGCTGGCTACACAATATCATTAGCACGAAGCTGGCATCACAACACGAGGCTGGCAACACAACATCATCAACATGAAGTTAGCATCACAACACGAGGCTGGCATCACATCATTAGCATGAAGCTGGCATCATAGCACGAGGCTAGCAACACATCATCAACATGAAGCTATCATCACAACACGAGGCTGGCAACACATCATCAACATGAAGCTGACATCACAACACGAGGCTGGAAACACATCATCAGCATGAAGATGGAATCACAGCACGAGGCTGGCAACACAACACGGGGCTGGCAACACAACACTACTCCCCCTTTCGAGGGAGTTCCTTTCGTACTACACCAAGCTTATCTCGAAAGTGCTCAAACTTTACACGAGATAGAGGCTTGGTCAACACATCAACAACCTATTCATCCGTGCTAACATACTGGAGCTTTATGACTCCCCTCTGCACCATATCATAGATGTAATGATATCGAATCTCTATGTTTTTTGACTTGTCATGGAACACAGGGTTCTCTATCGTCTTTATGCAGCTCTGGTTATCACATAGGATCACGGTTGCTTCCATCTCTAGATCGAATAGACCCATCAACAACATCCAAAGCCATATGGATTCGCAACTGGCAGAAAATGCAGCAATGTATTCTGATTTTGCTGTGCTGAGAGCAATGTTTGATTGCTTCCTACTCTGCCATGAGATCATGGCTGACCCCAGACTTAAACAACATCCTGAAGTGTTCTTTCTGTCAGAGACACTTCCAACCCAATCTGAATCAGTATAACCACTCAGTCTGAAGTCGTGATCTCCATCATAACTGAGACCACAATCCAATGTACCCTTGAGGTACCTCATCACATGTGTGGCAACAACCGGGTGAACACGTCTGTGCTCTACCAGAAACTGACTCAAGGTGTTCACAACAAAACATATATCTGGCCTGGTGTTCGTCAGATACTTCGATGATCCAATGATCTGTCTGTACAATGTAGCATCAATCAATTCTGACGAAATGTCAACCAGGAGCTTCAACTTTGTTTCCATGGGTGTATTCATGGACTTGCACTCCAACATATCAAATCTCTTCAATATTTCAACTACATACTTACCTTGGTTAAGGAAGATCCTCTCTGGGCTCTGCCAGACCTCAAGACCTAAGAAATAGTGCATTGGGCTAAGGTCTTTCATCCCAAATTCTGCAACGAGCTTCTTCTTACATTTAGTGATGAGCTTTTCTTCTCCAGTTAAGAATAAGTCATCCACATACAACGATAATATAACAGGCTCATCATTCATAACCTTGAAGTAAAGGTTAGAATCATCTTTACTCTTGGTAAAGCCCAAGTTCGTAAGGACACTGCCAATCCTTCCATACCAAGCTCTAGGAGCTTGCTTCAATCCGTATAGAGCCTTCTTCAACTTGCAGACATGAGTCTTCCTATATTCAACTTCAAACCCTTGAGGTTGTTCTATATACACTTCTTCTTCAATGACACCATTCAAGAAGGTTGTTTTCACGTCCATCTGGTGTAACTTTCACTTCATCTTAGCTGCAAGGGATATGATGGTTCTGATTGAAGTGTATCTGGCTACAGGAGCAAACATCTCTTCATAATCAATGCCTTCCTTTTGAGAAAAACCATGAGCAACAAACCTTGTTTTATATTTCTCAATGCTTCCATCAACAACATGTTTTATTTTGAAAAACCATTTGGAAGATACCACATCCTTGCTCTTTGGTCTGGGAACTATTTCCCATACATCATTCTCTATGATGGATCGATATTCTTCTATCATGGCATCTACCCATTCTTTCTTCTGAATGGCTACTTCAAAGCAGGTAGGCTCCTTCTCTAAGAGGTCACACATTAAAACCATATAACTGGAAAATGGCTTTGGTTTCTTCACTTGTCTCATGGTTCCTATGGGGGCACCATATTTCTCTCCATATTGAATAAGTTCCCTTGCCCAGGCTGGCTTTCTCTTGTGGGAGATCCTCATCTGGGGAGGTTCTCGAGATTCTGTTATGTCATGATCTTCTAGAATCTCCTCATCAGGGGAAGTTGTGATTTCCCTCACTAGTTCTACAACTTTGGGAGCTACAGGTTCCTCTTCATATACTTCTTCAAGATGGCATCTTCTTGATTTCTTGAGTGTTGCGTCTTCATCAAAGGTTACATCCTTGTTGATTTCAATATGATGGTAACCTGGTATATAAACTCTGAAGGCTTTGGAGACCTCACAGTATCCAAAAAATATTCCCTTCTTTCCTGAAGGGTCCAGCTTGGTTCTCTTCTCTTTTGGAATATGTACAAATACTGGGCAACCAAATATTTTGAGATGGTTTACTTCTGGCTTCTTTCCGGAGAACATCTCTTCAGGGGTCTTGAACCCAAGTGCACTATGGGACAATTTGTTTTGTACATATACTGTTGTTTTTGCTACTTCTGCCCACAAGTACATTGGAAGATCTTGATCATGGATCATGGTCTTCACTGCTTCCATTATAGTTATGTTATTTCTTTTTGCTACACCATTTTGTTGAGGATTGTAGGGAGTGGTGAGCTCCCTCTTGATCCCGACATCTTTGCAAAAGTTTGCAAACTCTTTTGAGGTGTATTCTTCTCCATTATCTGACCTGAGTATCTTGATCTTTCTTTCAGAAAGATTCTCTATCAAGTCTTTGAATTCCTTGAATTTACTGAACACTTCAACTTTTTATTTCAAAAGGTAAACCCAGGTTTTATGAGAATAGTCATCAATAAAGGATACATCGTATTCATACCCACTGATGGAGGATGATGGCATTGGGCCACACACATCTGAGTGAATGAGCTCTAGGAATCCTTCTACTTTATTGTCTCTCTTCGGAAAAGGGTTCTTGATGTTCTTTCCTTGTGCACATCCATTTCACACACCTTCATGGTCAACCTTGAGTTCTGGTAGACCTGTGACTGCCTTTCTTACATAAGGCAATGCCTTGTAGTTGATGTGGGCTAATCTTCTATGCCAAAGTTCACATGGATTCTTACATAAGGCAATGCCTTGTAGTTGATGTGGGCTAATCTTCTATGCCAAAGTTCACATGGATTCTCAATGGAGTGGGTCATGGCTACTTCTGAGTGACCCTTTAGCTTATACAAGCCACCTTCTTCTTTTCCAATAACAATTGCTTCTTCCATGGTTTTTCATTTGGCCCACATAAGAACTTCTCCATCAATGAAGGCAACTCTGAAGCATTTCTTTTCTAAAGCTGAGATGGAGAGTAAGTTCTTTTCCAAACCTGGTACATATAGTACATCCTTCATCTTCATTGGGGTCCCTGAATCAAGCTTGTAATTTGATTCTCCTACTCCTTTGATAGGGTATTGATAATCATCTCCAAGTGTAACTTTTTGAGGAAACTTCTTTTCTGAAAGGCAAGAGAGAATGTTTCTTTGACCTGTCATGTGCTTGGAAGCACCACTATCAATGAGCCAAGTGTCCTCACCGGGTGATACTGATCCTGAGAGGGCAGAGATTAAGACATAGTCTTCAATTTATTCTTTTATCATCTTTTTGGGTGGCTCTTCATCTTCAAATGCATGGGCATGGTGCCTCTTGTTTCTCTTCTTGTATTCTTCTTGTCTAGTTGGACAATGTTTAACAATATGTCCCATCTTGTCACAATGGTAACATTGGTAGGATGAGAAATCTTTTTCTCTTCTTTCTCCTTTCTAAAACTTCCGGAATCTCCTTGGTTGAGATTCTTTATGTATGAATTTGTTTTGGGGGTGAGACTCTTTATGAGTTTCTTTCTGGAAGTAAGAGTTCTTTCTTCCTCCTTTAGTATGAATAGCTAGGCTTGATCTTCATCTCTTGATAGCAAAGCTTCTCGATTAGCTACTCTTGCTTCTTCTTGAACACATTCTTCCCAAAGACTGTCAAATTGTAGTTTGTCTTTTCTGGCACAAATAGTTTGGATGAATGCATCCCAAGGTCTTGTGAGATCATTAAGGGCTGTCATTATAAGTTCGTCTTCATCTATAGTGTCTTCAATTGCTTCTAGTTGTTCTTTGAATTGTGATATTCTAGAGAAATATTCCTGGATTGTTTCTCCTTTCTGCATCCTTGTATTCTTGAGTTGAGTTCTTAGATTCATCTTCCGATTGATGTTCTTTCCTTCATATAATCTGGTTAGGGCATCAAACATTTCTTTTGGAGTCTTCTTTGACGCCACTTGAGGAATCAAGTGATCTTTGATAGAATCTGCAATGATTCTTTTGGCCCTAACTATGTCATTTTGGTGTTTTGCTTTAGCTGTAACATCGACGGGTTCTGGTACATTCTCTTTAATGAATCTTACTAGGTCATTCTCTTCAAGAATGAGTGAAATCCTATACTTCCAAGGACAAAAGTTTTCCAAACCTTCTAGCTTGTCAACGAGCTTAGTGCTTGCATACATCTTTTACCTGGAGCTAGGAAAATGACCAAAAAATTGAAAATGATCAGAATTGAATTTTGAACTTACCAGGAGGTGCGCTTGGCTGAGGCGAGTAGCCTGGTGTGGTTAGATTTCAGAAAATCCAAAATTTTCCCCTTCAAACTTGACCAACGGATTTCTGCATTGGTGCTTTTAGTTTTTTGGTACTTCTGGTTTTATGGTACTTTTGGTAATGGTGAAAAATAGGGTTTCACTTTCCAGGAGTTCTATCCACTGAAAAGGTGCATTGAAGGTGCCAAAGAGTTCCTTGGGCTAGGGCACACTTTTCTAGATGAATTTTGGGCTAAAATTCCTCTTCAATAAAAGACCTAAATTTGTTGTACGACAACAATGACATTTTTCTTTTTCCTGTGAAAGATGCGCTCTTCAGCTTAGCTCTGATACCATGTTAAATTTTAAGCTATTATTAGGTTTCTTTTCAATTTACTAGATAACCATAGCATAGAAGTTTCCAAAAACATTGTTTCTTTTGGATCGAGGGCGCATGCCTTCCATGAGTATTTGCAAGATGACCTGAAAAACGAAGAAGGTTTTTATCTTGATGTTGTACTGTCTTTTGGAAACAAAGTTTCTAGCATGAAAGAACTAAGGAGAAGAGAGGAGGATCTTCCCTCCCCAAGTCGGGTAAAACAGTGTAATGCGTGCTGGAAAGAAAAGATAATTTTTTTGAATAATATTGTTCAAGCATGCAATGAAGCTATATAAAAGAGGGAAGAACTATTCAAGAGGCTAACTGAGATAGACTCAGCCATAAATAATAACAAAGTACAAGACCCAAAACTAATTCTCAGCTCAATGTTCCTAACAAAGCAACAATTTGACGAACAAGTTGAGATTTTTAAAGGGTTGTCAGTTGAAAAGTTCTATGGTATACTTGAATATGATGAGGACGACATATACAATTGGCTAGTGGACTATTCTGTGAAGAATCTGTTAGAATATAATGGATGTGATCATTTTACCATCGACGATATCACTATTTTCACCCAGCCATAGGCCGAAGCCACCCTCCGAGCACCTTAACCTTGATAGATAATCACTACGGAAGCAAACCCTATGCTAGATAGCCAAACAAAGGGTAGCGCACCTTTCCCCAAGGATAGCGCACCAAAAAAGAGCTGATCAGATAGTCCAAACCATAACCATGAGATAGTCTAAGCCAAAACGTAATTTGCTAGCTGTAGCAGCTGCAACGACAACTCTCCTCCAAACTTGCACACAAACTAGGCAACTGCAGTGCGCACAAGTGCTGCTTTGCAATTTTGAGAATGCCTACCAGAATGAAGAATGGCCTCCTGTATTTATACTAATTCTGGCAAACTGCCTGGGTCAACTTCTCATTTTGGGTGTCCATTTACTTAGTATATAATATTTCTTCTGGTCGACTTCTTCTCTTGTAGGCTAATAACCTAATACCAATTATCCTCTTGAGCTGACTTGTCTTCTAGGGTTATTAGCCAACTCATGAGGGTTTCTTCTTGCTTCCCGAAATATTCTATTCTCATCAGGTTTACACGTGGAGGTAAATACCTCCTGCAACTACCATAATATCAACACTCCCTCCTAGTTAGGGAGGTATTACAGGTAATGGTCTTGAGCACAAACATACCATTCACCCGATAGCATCAACATAGTTGTATAGACTATCTCATGACTAGATCATGAGCACCATCATCACCATCAGTGTCATCAGTTGCATCATCTCTCGAAACCATACTCCATCCGAGTAATTAGACATGATGCTGGATAAGTCACTCACACCACAGAGTGACACAAGAGCCATTCTTCTATTCTGGACATATGTCCTAAAAGAATAAATGTCCTGAACCATTTTTCATCTGGGAAATATCTGTCCATTGATCATCCATCTAGCTGATAATCATTTTCAACACTGATGATAGTATTCAAGGCAATCAGAACAATATCATTCAATAGAACACAATTGTGTCTATCCATAGTAGTACACAACTACAATCCAGTGGTACACTACCACACCAAGTAGCACACATGTACTTTATTAGTGATCTATAGTCACAAACAGTGGAACACATCCTCCACAGTAGTATACATCTACTTTCTAGAGACATACAATATCCATAGTAATCATCTGATATCAACCTGCATAGAAAACATTGTTATGATATAAACTGAATCATCTGGGCCATTCTTCCACTCACATCTATGATATCTGGAAGAGCATCTGACCTCAGAAGGTAAAACATCAATGATGAGCTATTTGGACTATTCTTCTCAAGCAAGGAAGAATAACTGTCCCGATTTCTGAGCCTGGACCATTACCCACTCTGGGCCATTCCTCCGGCACTAAACAAAGTGCAACCTCGAGAGAATGAGTCTTCCCTAAGGAATGCCTGTCCCTGATTGCTGAACCTAGACCATTCCCCACCCTGGGCCATTCCTCCGGCACTAAACAAAGTGCAACCTTGAGAGAATGAATATGCCCTAAGGAATGATTGTCCATACCATTTCCAAAGGAAATGACTGTCCTGCACCAACCTCCAAAACAGACCATTCCCCATGTTAACCACAATGGGAAATCCCTGTCCGGCGAGGCGGGCCAGTCTTCTTGAGTAACCCTCAAGAAGAGAGATTGCTCTAGACCATTCCCCATGTTTACCACAATGGGAAATGGCTATCTATGGTACATCAACAATCCATCGAACCATTTTCATTATGAAAATGATTGTTCGATCTGGACCATTTTCCAAACTGGAAAATGCATGTTTGTCAGAAATCTCAAACCACTTTCTGAACTAGAAAGGAACTACTCATCCTGGATCATTTTTCGAACTGAAAAATGACCGTACATAAATCAATAACACATCAGTGCTCCCTCCCAACCTGGGAGTCATCTCTTCCTTTTTCAATAAGGAAGTCGTCTCCATGAGCTCCAGCTTGAGTATGCAAACTCTTTCATCTTGGACATAAGCTTTACCAAAATGTCTGCTTATCTGCTCATCTGTGAAGATATATATCGGAGAACCACTTTTTCCTTTCTAGACTTCATCATGGAGAATGTAATGCTTGATCTCAAATATACTTCAGTTTTATGGAACACTGTTTTTTCTCTGAAGGCTTCACATAGCTCTGATCAATAAAATATATCATTGTTGGATTCCTCTTTGGTTCCTGCTATCTCACAACATCGTGGCAAGGGTCAAACTGGAACATATCCAAGTGGTACTTCTTTGGCCATCATGGGAGTTTGTCATGGATTAGCGATCCATCATCCTGAGCTGCTGAGTAACCATTCTGATACAATACCTCTATTATAGAAAGTCTTCATCACGCTTCTGCTGTGCATTGGAGGTTCTCCACCAAGTTGTCTTCTTCCATCTACATACAAGGGTCTCTTTCTGGCATGCCTAAAATCCTTGAGGTTTCTCTTCATATGCTCTTTGTTCAATTGCTCTGGAGAACAATATTTGCATTCATCTGATGTAGAACTCCAACCCATGGATATTGCAGATGATATAATGGATCATGTAGAGGTATGTCTGGTTTACTGGAACAAGTAATCATCATAGTCTTCTCTCTCCATTTGGGAGAACCTCTAGTTCCGTATCTTGCAATGCTTGCATTCATATACATTGTTATTCATCACAACTTTCAGATCCTTTGCTTGATTTCTTTTAGTGAGTTCATATCAGGCTGGTAATATTGTGATTCTCGATACAATGACTGGTTGTTCTGGCTTCTCTTTCTTTCTTGGAATCTTCTTGTTCTTCCTCATGTTTTTCTTTAGCTCTTGGGTCCATGGAGTTTCTTATAGATTCCATGCCCTAAATATTCCACTTCTTCCTTTCATCATAGTATCACGGATGTGGATGGACAACCATGGATACTTTAAGGCTTCTCTTCGAAGAAGACTTCTTCTAAGGTCGAACTGAACACATACTGCTTTTCATGGCTGCTACCTTGGATATATACTTCATCATCTTCAATGGATCACAAGATTAGCTCCCTCCTAATCCTTGCTTCATGTATGAGTGCATGTTTTTCTTTTGGAAATATATAATCAGCTCCCTCCATCTAACAGAGTCCACACTTCCATCTGCATCCTTATTTCCTTCTGCAAAGTGTCATAAGTCTTTCTCCAATTTTCCTCTTGATTGTTGACTTCTTTCTGTCTTTGCTTCTTCTAAGTTTCTTCAAGATTGATTCTGATTTCGACTAATCTTATAATAGCTTCCACATGATTTGTTTGATGTATTTCATCCTTTCATGTGTATTATCTGACTTGTATAATGATAACAATCCTTATCTTGTTGTTCTTTAATAGGTATGGTTCTTCTTGGAACATATTATCTTCTAAGAGATAGATATACATGATGTGCACAGAGACTATGCAAACACAATATGTACAAGAACTAATAAGAGTATTTTTACCTTGTCTTTAGAGGAAGAAGTTTGTTTCATCCTGCTTAGTTTTCTTTGAAGGTTCCTTTTCTTCAACAATTGATGCTTCGTGTGTCTCCTTCCTTTTCTTTAGCTTGGGACAATGATTCTTGTAGGGACCATATTTTCGATTGTTGAAGCATTGTATTTCTGACATATATTTCTCTTGATTTTGGCTTCTTCCTTGAGCCGAACTTCCTCTTGTTCCTAAAATTCTTGAATCTTGTTGTAAAGGCTTCATCATTGTATTTCTTTTGGGGTTTTTCTTTTGCACTAATCCTTGATTCTTCTTGCGCACAACATGTCCAAAGTTCTTCAAATGTAGGATACTCCTTCCTTGTGTTCATGCTTGCGGAAAATGCATCCCATGTCTTGGGAAGACCATTGAGTACTATGTTTACCAATTCCTTCTCTAAAATGATCTCTTCAATAGCTTGTAGTTGATCTCTTAACTGAGAGATCCTCACAAAGTATGATGTTATGCTGTAATCATCATTCATCTTCATGCCACAGAGCTCATTCTTCAGACTCATTACTTGTCCAATGTTTCTAACTGAGAAGAGGTTTGTTAGGGCATCGTACATCTTCTTTGATGAGTCAAGATGGGAGATGTAGGGTATCAAGTGGTCTTTTATAGAGTCCGCTATGATACTCATGGCATTGATGTCACCGTCTTTGAACTTTTCCATAACTGCAACATTCTGTGGTTCTTTCTCTTTTCCTTCTTCAAACTTTGGTTTCACGATCTTTCCTTTCACGATATCCAACACTTTATTCTTGGCAAGGGTGAGGTCAATCCTTGTCTTCCACGCTCTGAATTTATAAGCTCCATCTAACTTGTTTTCTGACTTCATGGAGTACATCATGGCTTCTTTGACTTGGTCAACCCTAGATTTGACCAAAAACTCAAACTTGACGTCTTGGCTTGTTGAGAGTACCAAGAGATGCGCTAGGCTTGGGCGCACTGGTCTATCTAGAAATTAGGTCAATCCCTTAACTTAAGGTGCCTCAACGAGAGGGTTAAGGTTTCTGCAACTACACCTGCTAGTAACCCTAGCGGTAGTTCTTTGGTGACTGCTCTTGCTAGAAACCCTAGCGACAGTTCTTCAATGAGCTTAATATCCTTATGGCTATGCTCCCTTCCAGTGGTTAGACTGAATGAAAGAGGTGTGGGCCCACAACCTGTTAGAATATAATGGATGTGCTCATTTTACCATCAACAATATCACTATTGTCACCCAACCATAGGTTGAAGCCACCCTCCGAGCACCTTAACCTTGACAGAGAATCACTCAGAAAGAAAACCCTAGGCTAGATAGCCAAACAAAGGGTAGCGCACCTTTCCCCAAGGATAGCACACCAAACAAGAGCTGATCAAATAGTCCAAACCATAACCAAGAGATAGTCCAAGCCAAAACATAATCTGCTAGCTGCAATGTTAGGGTCCTAACCTGTGTTAATGTTTATGCCATTATTATAGTTCTTTGCATTTCAATAGATAAGAGCATCATAAGAACAAGATCACTGAGAAATACACATTCACAAGAGACACAACATTTATCC
>JZKD02S0729754.1:0-15003 GCA_000966675.3 Picea glauca | reverse complement strand
AGACCTAGGCTGGGGGTGAACCACATATCTCTTGTGTTGTGGTTGCTTTGTGAATTATGGTTGTTTTATGTCTCATATGATTAATGCTTCGTGCAATGATGTATGCTTAGATGGATATGATATATTATTGCCTAATGATGTAAAAAAGATGTTAGATCTGATCTATGTTGATGTGCTTAGTGCTTGAATGTGTTGAATCTTGTTGAATATTACGATGAGATGTAATTAGAGTTTATTTGGATTGTAGACAAAGGATAAGTACCGAAGAACAACCGTTAAGTGCTCTATTAAGGTGTTGTAAGAACAGATCTGTGTCCCAACTAAGGTTGCAGACACTTGAGTCCTACAACCACCCCTGCCTCTACCTCGGGTGAGACTTCATCTGCTTTGTAGGTGTTTCTGAAAGGGCCAGTAGTTAGGGTTTTGTTGGTGTGTTGTTGAAGCGTTGAACCCTAGGTATTCCCCTGTGCCATTAAACGGTTCTGTTGCCGAGACTTGAAACTGTGATTATTTGGAATTGAGAAAAAGAAAGAAATCTATGTGTGTAGATCTGTTGCTTTAGTGCGTATTATTCTACTTAACTTGTGAAGCTCTGTGCTAAGAAGAGAAGTTTGATTTGAAGAAAAGAGGTAAGATCTAAAAGCTTTGTGCTTTGTTAAAGTTAAGATAAGTGGAAATTTTTGTGTCAAAAGTATGAATCTAGGTATGTTTGATAAATTTTGTCCTAGTTTGAAAACTAGGGAACAACTAGAAGAAAGAAGGTTTGATATGAGTAGATCTAATAGAAATAATGAAAGATATGTTATTCCTATGCATAGAAAGAATGTTTGGACTAACAAATGGATGCATGATCCTAGGAAGAATTTTTTGTAGGTTAGTTACTATGATCCTAGTGCGTAGTACACGAAAGGTTGGAGCTCATTTAAGAGAAAGAGAGGATTAACTCTTTGTTACAGTTGCAGAAGAACGAGACATCTTGCTAAGGCATACCCTGGTAGAAAACCTAGTTGTCCTTGTTTTAAAGATATGGTCCATGACGTTCTGGATTTCCCTAGAATGATTGCTAATGTTGAAAGAATGAATATGAGACAAGAAAACCCCGAGAAAGGCCAAGAAACTGAGACCATGGAAGAACCCCAGAAAGAATCGGAGACTCTATTACTACAAATGAAATAAACCCTGAAAGACCACAAAGATGTCAACTTATCAGATATACTCAAAGAGAAAGAGTGCATAGAAACAAGAATATGAGACTTTGACATAGACTATGTCTTGGATGAGGAAACACAGGTGAATATTATGATAGAAAGAACTTGGGAAATTTTAGGAAAGCCTATTATGATTCCTTCATTGGGATAAATAGGATTATTTAGAGGAAAGTTGATAACCCTATGTGGAAGAATTACTCAGACATCTATGAGTGCTCATGGCACTTCGACAGAAGAAGAATTTGAGGTTGTTAAATTTATTTATAACAATGCCGCATTTTCTATGTTAATAGGAAAATCCTGGATTGAGAAAGATTGGACCCGAAGAAAAGAAGAGGAAGCTCTAGAATAGAAAAATAAATAATTAAGAGACTTCATGGCTAAGAGAATAACACACTTATTGGAAGAACAAGAAAACTAGTCGAAGCTACTAAGGACCATAAATCTGGATGTCAAAGTTAAAAGAACACAAGAAGATTTGAAACACCTATTTGTGCAAGAGAATAGAGAACCTACCCCAGACAGAGAAGAAGTATTTCCCTTGAACCCTAGGAACGACCATGACTAGTGTGAAGCTACTATGCCAAGAGGAGATAAGAATCAAAATGGAAAGAGGAATACCAAGATGCAAATCANCACTAGTACCTATTGATAGACAAGTTCTACGCAAATCCCCATTTCATCTATATCATTGTGCGTAGAGATGAGAACAAGGAAGAGTTACAGTCATATTACAAGCTGACAGATGAAGACATGGAGCATATCACCAAGGAATGGTGGGAGGAATTCCTTGTACCCGTCACTGATGTAGAACTCTCTGAAACTGACACCATAGGAAGCCCCATGGTCACCTGGGTTGAGCATGTCAGACAGTCCAGTGGGATGAAGAAGAAGAAGAAGCAAGAAGAAGTCCAAAATATAGAGACTGATGAGGAGGACAATGCCTCTGAAGAAAATGGATCTGAATTGCTAGGAGGAGGAGGAGATGAAGCAAATGGATAAGGAGGAGGGGATGAGTAAGGAGGAGGTGAAGCTACACCACAAAATACCCCCCTAATGAAATAGTAACACCGCAGAAGAGGAAGGTTTATCCATAGAAACCTTCAACAGGAAAGAAGACGTGCACTAGCAAGCCCTCGTTAGAGGCCACGCTCATGGACGACGACATCAGTTTGGTTTGCGGAGCTATGGAGGATGCTTTCAAGGATATATTGTATAGATATGGATCCAAGCAGGAGGATATTTATGGAAGGATCGAGAAGGAAATAAAGGAAGTACACTAAGATATTTGTTTGGTTTGCGCAGTACCTACTATGCCTTCCTTGTCATAGATTGAAGAATTGGGGGATGAACCAACCCAATTGAGAAGAATTTCATATGTGATAGAAGATTGAATTTAGAAAATCCAAAAATAAAAGGATAAGGCTACAGAATCCTTGAAACAAGAGAAAGATGAAGTCTTAGAGAAATTACGAGTAGCGCAGTATAGTGTGTCCACCTATGAAAGTGAGAGAGAATAATTTTAGGTGATGCTCCAGGTGGACAAAGCGCAACTATTCAGAGACAAGGAGAAGTTTCTCTTATAAAAAGATGGATTCAAAGAGGTAGTGAGTAAATCATGTCACTCTGTGCCAGGCTTGGCATAGGAGGAACAAGAGTTGGTCGAGGCTCAAGTAGTGAAGCTCGTTGAGACCATCCAAAATCTTCAAGCGAGGATAGCATAGTTGGAGGTCCAAGTAGTATCAAGCACTCCATAGGAGGTGGGTGACTAGAGGGAGTAAGCTTCTAAGAACATGGTAGTAAGTATCAGAGACCTCACCTCAGAGTACAAACAACTGAGCGATACAAGCATGCAAAAATATGAACGCTTTGCAGAAGATCCATAGCTAAGGAAACTAGAAGCGCAATTACAGGAGGCACAATAGCAGGCATTCTCCATGTAGGCACAAATGAATATAATCACCGTAGTTGAAAGAATAAAGAAATCTCAAGAACATTGTGTAGTGCAACAAAAAATTACTTCCATCCAAGGCAGGGTAACGGAAGTTTCACAAAAGCTACAACCTATGTAGGATGAAGCCTGCAAGGTGTTTGAAGAAATTGAGGGACAAGGTTCACAATTGGACCAAGTGGTTGCAGTAGTGGAACAACGCCTGGAAGAGCCTGTTATAGAGAATATGATCCAGGAGCTCATTGAGTAGGAGGCTCAAGAGAAGAAGCAAGCCGAGGTAGATCAAGTGAAGCTCGAGGCCTTTGAAGAAACATTTCCCAAAACTAAGTGACTCAGGATGAGTCACAAGTGAGTGTTGGGGGCCTTTTGGCCCTCAACCAACTTTTGAGGAAACATGGTCAGGCTTGGACCACTTTTTGGAGTTTGACATGCTGGTCGAATATGGATCACCCAATTGGAGCTAAGATTGTGGATCTCACTTATTTTTCCCATGGGGTTTACCCATGATTAGGCCTTATTGTAAGGGATTGTAAAAGTATAAATAAGTAAGAATGTATGGTATAAGTAGGGAAGTCTTGGTAGCTAAGTGAAGATAGCTTGGATTTGATTTGAATGTATTATGTATGTGCTGAGTCTTTGTGCTCAATAGATAATTTGGCTATGTGGTTGATAGGGAGTTGGCTTTATACTCAACCTAGTTGGAAGGAGGATCTGGTGCTCAGTGCATTGATCTCCTGTCCTATGCGAAGCTCGAATCTGTGGCTTAGTGCACATGAGTCACTAAATGTAAGAGACTATTGGCCCTTGACCAAGTTTTGGATATCCTTGGTTAGGTTTGACCTATTTTGGGACTTCGACAGGCTGTTTAAGGTGGAGCGTAAGTTGAAGCGAAGATCGCGGGATCTCAGCCCCTTTATGGGTATTTTTGGGTTTTGGTCTTATGTAATGGGTATGGGGATGTCAGCCCATGGGTTTACCCATGTTTAGGCCCTTTTGTAATGTATAAATAGAAAGGTAGGCAATGTAAGTAGAGGGTGTGATGTTGGGTGCTAAGTTCAAGTGATAGTTGTAAATGCTTTGTGCATACTATATGAGACTTGCAAGGCTAAGTGCAAGTGACTGTAATAGACTGTGTAAAGGATTTATGTTGTAACCTATATCGAGGAAGGATTATCTGGTGAGGTGTGCACAGATCTCTTGTCCTAAGAGGAGTGGGTTTTGATGCTTTGTTCATGTAGAATATTGACAGAAGACAATAAAGAGAAGAAGAGTTGGTGGACGTAGACCCGGGCTGGGGGTGAACCACATATCTCTTGTGTTGTGGTTGCTTTGTGAATTATGGTTGTTTTATGTCTCATATGATTAATTCTTCTTGCAATGATGTATGCTTAGATGGATATGATATATTATTGCCTAATGATGTAAAAAATATGTTAGATCTGATCTATGTTGATGTGCTTAGTGCTTGAATGTGTTGAATCTTGTTGAATATTACGATGAGATGTAATTAGAGTTTATTTTCATTGTAGACAAAGGATAAGTACCAAAGAACAACCGTTAAGTGCTCTATTAAGGTGTTGTAAGAACAAATCTGTGTCCCAACTAAGGTTGCAGACACTTGAGTCCTACAACCACCCCTGCCTCTACCTCGAGTGAGACTTCATCTGCTTTGTAGGTGTTTCTGAAAGGGCCAGTAGTTAGGGTTTTGTTGGTGTGTTGTTGAAGCGTTGAACCCTAGGTATTCCCCTGTGCCATTAAATGGTTCTGTTGTCAAGACTTGAAACTATGATTATTGGGAATTGAGAAAAAGAAAGAAATCTATGTGTGTAGATCTGTTGCTTTAGTGCGTATTATTCTACTTGACTTGTGAAGCTCTGTGCTAAGAAGAGAAGTTCGATCTGAAGAAAAGAGGTAAGATCTAAAATCTTTGTGCTTTGTTAAAGTTAATATAAGTGGAAATTTTTGTGTCGAAAGTATGAATCTAGGTATGTTTGATAAATTTTGTCCTAGTCTGAAAACTAGGGCACAACTAGAAGAAAGAGGGTTTGATATGAGTAGATCTGATAGAAATAATGAAAGATATGTTATTCCTATGCATAGAAAGAATGTTTGGACTAACAAATGGATGCATGATCCTAGGAAGAATTTTTTGTAGGTTAGTTACTATGATTCTAGTGCGTAGTACACGAAAGGTTGGAGCTCATTTAAGAGAAAGAGAGGATTAACTCTTTGTTACAGTTGCAGAAGAACGAGACATCTTGCTAAGGCATGCCCTGGTAGAAAACCTAGTTGTCCTTGTTTTAAAGATATGGTCCATGACATTTTGGATTTCCCTAGAATGATTGCTAATGTTGAAAGAATGAATATGAGACAAGAAAACCCCGAGAAAGGCCAAGAAACTGAGACCATGGAAGAACCCCAGAAATAATTGGAGACTCTATTACTACAAATGAAATAAACCCTGAAAGACCACAAAGATGTCAACTTATCAGATATACTCAAAGAGAAAGAGTGCATAGAAACAAGAATATGAGACTTTGACATAGACTATGTCTTGGATGAGGAAACACAGGTGAATATTATGATAGAAAGAACTTGGGAAATTTTAGGAAAGCCTATTATGATTCCTTCATTGGGATAAATAGGATTATTTAGAGGAAAGTTGATAACCCTATGTGGAAGAATTACTCAGACATCTATGAGTGCTCATGGCACTTCGACAGAAGAAGAATTTGAGGTTGTTAAATTTATTTATAACAATGCCGCATTTTCTATGTTAATAGGAAAATCCTGGATTGAGAAAGATTGGACCCGAAGAAAAGAAGAGGAAGCTCTAGAATAGAAAAATAAATAATTAAGAGACTTCATGGCTAAGAGAATAACACACTTATTGGAAGAACAAGAAAACTAGTCGAAGCTACTAAGGACCATAAATCTGGATGTCAAAGTTAAAAGAACACAAGAAGATTTGAAACACCTATTTGTGCAAGAGAATAGAGAACCTACCCCAGACAGAGAAGAAGTATTTCCCTTGAACCCTAGGAACGACCATGACTAGTGTGAAGCTACTATGCCAAGAGGAGATAAGAATCAAAATGGAAAGAGGAATACCAAGATGCAAATCATGGGGAATAAGGATAGAAATCTCAGCAAGAAGAAAGAAAAGTTAGAGGAATTACAAAAAGTTCCAGAGAAGACTTTGAAGAAGGAAGGTCTCTAGAATTTGAACTTCGTCGAAATATCAGAGAAACTTAGATTGGCATTTTTCCATGGCAGAGCGATATGAGTGTTGGAAGCATTATAACCATTAGATTAGCGTTCCCGAATGGTTAGAACAACAATTATGATCAACAAACTCACCATCAGACCATTTGGACCATGCCGTAATAGACAAAAATGCATTGATGAAGGCCTCTTGTCCATTGGAGGGATCTGTTACATCGATGTCTACTTATTCCGTTGACTATTGTGTTGAGAACACTTTCATGAATTTTATCCAAACCAAGAAGAGAACTCATTGTTACTGTTTTGTGCTTACTGAGACTTCACTACCTATTATATTGCATTGAGCATTTGTTCATCGACCTAAGTTATCTAATCTTGAGTGTGCATTTCGGATGAACTCAGCACCGAAGAAAATTCTGTCGAATAATTTCTCATCGAACTTATGGATGGGAAGGTGATGTCCGTTGGAATTCCAGATTCATCGATGTGAGGAGTGCCAGCCTCCTCGTTGACTTCTCGCATATCCAAACCATCCCAAGTTGTGGCCAAGAAAAGAACCAAGCATCGAGATTGTTAGCGTTGGAAGTCACTCCTAGATTGCTTCCAGGAGCAGAGCCCGACACCCATCAGTTTAATGTCACGATTTGTTTATAAAGGGTGATCAAATGGAGATAATGGCTCGAGGAGGTATCACTCTAACTCAGGGACTGAGTCTGGTACGTAAAGAATAGAGGAGGTGTGGAATCCTAACTTCAGCCAGGGGGTTGGTTAAAAGATGAGCAGGAGGAAGACTTAGGAGAAAATGTACAAACAGCTCTGGGCAACAGGCTTGCAGCGGTTTGTAGGGGAAAAACTCTGAAAGAAGGATCCTCCTGGTTCAGGGCTTCAAGAAATTGAAAGGGGACTTGACTGGATCCTCCAATTCCAATTCATTCAGCATTAAATAAATCACAGAAATTGATTAGAGGCTCCATAACTATTACAGTGATCCATTACAACATCATCCTATAATAGTTATAGCTCGACTGGATCCTCCAATTCCGAGCTGCTCTAACATAATGTAAACAAAGATATGAAAGAAGATGGCATTCATAAGGCAAGAAGTCTCCAAAGTTTTTGCATAACAGAATAACAGTGCTTCATTAAAACTTTACAACTGGGAGCTTTGCTCAACCATCGATAGATTACAAAATTACAAAGACTGAGTCTATATACTCAGGAAAATTCACCCAATAGAGGCGTGCTTAGACACCCAAGGCTTGGTGTCTTTTTAGTCAAATTCAGACAGTCTTTCTCTGTTTGTCTCGACCTTAATTGCGCATGGCCCCTACAGGGGGAGGGTAGTTGAGCTATTAAGTGCTGAGCTAGTGTGTGTAGACTTTTCTGTCTCTTCGTAGACTTCGCCATGGCTTCTTTGAGGAATTGGGTACACAGGATCCTCTCGAACAGACCGCTTGCCAGATTTTCCATACCTTACGCTTAATGTATGAGGGGAGGTCTCACCTACCCCTTCTCAATTTCATTTACTTTAGGCGAAAGCCGAGAGCGGGATCGCATCAGATGATACCTGAATATTGAACAATTCGCTCAGCGATTAGACTCGATGCCTTTGGCCCCCTTCTTTCATAGCTCCTTTCCTTCCCAAATGACTACAGGCCGCGACCCTGTATATATCCCAAAGTGATTGAAGTAGCTTGAGTTGGTGCCACGCATTCCCCCAGATCCGACGGCTCAGAACTTACCCGAAACCTCGGTGGGCCCAGACCTGAGACTTCATTGGCATCTCGTGCATCGGAGCATAATAGCGTTGCCTTTTTCATTTTGGAGCTGCGATGGGAGAAATGCCAAGACGACCCAATTGAGAGACACGCATCCTTCAAATCTGACGGTCCTAAATTCACCCGACGCAGTTGTGGGCCCAAATTTAACCTCTCGCACTTCGCGGCCTCGCGAATTGGAGGGTCGAACGTTAGCATTATTTCCTCACGAAATCCCGAGACGCGATGGTCAGCGAAGGTTGACCTCCTCCGGGCACCTTTCGTAACTCAGAGCTTCACGCAACCAAAAGGGATATGGTTCGCCCTTCAAACTCACGAACCTCAAGCTCATGAAATAATTGAAGTGCTTGTATTGACCGCGATCAACGGCCCTCGTAACTTCGCGGGTGCCTCCCGAAGGATCCCGACTTTTGTCCTCCTTCAGACTTTAAGCGCTATTCTTGACGCGGCTCGGTTACTTTGCAATTACTCATCAATCACTGTTCATCTCTATCACTGAACTCTTTCTGCTGAAGCATGGAGTGCCCACTCGCTTGATTTTCAATCCAAAAGGACTTCCTTTATGCGCTGCTCTGGGGCGCTCCTCGAGCAACCTATAAACTTCTATATGTTGATACCGAAGACAAGAAATGTTGCTAACATTA
Source organism: Picea glauca (assembly GCA_000966675.3). Taxonomy (NCBI): domain Eukaryota; kingdom Viridiplantae; phylum Streptophyta; class Pinopsida; order Pinales; family Pinaceae; genus Picea; species Picea glauca. The sequence goes on along the minus strand of JZKD02S0729754.1, from coordinate 6,197 downwards.
GGCTCCATGGGGGATAGAGTCATCCCTGTGATGCTCTAAGAACTCATTTTGTAGTTCTAGTGCCTTGTTTTTGGGCTATGGAGTCATTTACTAAGCCGAAACAAATAGAAGTAAAAGCAAAGAAAAGAAAGGAAAATATTTACAAAACATAGGAACCACTGAAGGCTCAGACAAAACATTTTTTAAGAAAATGCCCATTTACTGGGCTACTGAAAACTTCTTCGCCTTCCAAATCTTGTAGCCGATATGTGTTATTTGAGAAGACTTCAGAGATTTTCTAAGGCCCAATCCACAAGGCTTCAAATTTTCCATGCTTACCCTTATCTTGCTTAGGAGCATCCCATTTCAGTACCAGGTCTTCTATTTGGAACTCCTCCTTGTTGGCTTTCTTATCGAACACCCGCTTGATCCTTTGTTGATGGTCCTGAATGCTGATCATCACCTGCTCTCTGACCTGCTGAACTTCTATGAGTTGATGAATCCTTCTGACCATGTCATTAGGCTCTTCTTGATAATCCTGAAAGAATTTTTCTACAAGAATGGCAAGTTGAGAAGGGAGGATAGCCTCTGCTCTGTATACTAACTGGAAAGGGGAGGTGCGTGTAGATCTCTTTGTGGTTACCCGATCAACCCATAGAGAAAATTTCAGCTTCGAGTTCCAAGCCTTTTTGTTATCCTCCAACAGTCTTTTGATGATCCTTATCAGGATTTTGTTGGAGGACTCTCCTAGACCATTTCCCTGTGGATAATATGGGGTGGAGTGAATCGGTTTGATCCTGAAATATTCACAGAACTTGGCTAGTGTTTTAGACCCAAAATCGGCTACATTATCAGTGACAATCTTATTTGGGTAGTTGAACCTTGTGATGAGGTCCTCCAAGAACCCAATGATTACCTTGTGGGAAGCGCTCCCGGTGGGAACAACCTCTATCCACTTGGTGAAATAATCCATCGCAGTGAGGATCCATCTGTGCTGGCCACTTGAGGGAGGATGAATCTCTCCGATGAAGTCCAATCCCCACTGCTGAAAGGGTGCTGAAACCACTACAGGCTTCAATGGCAGGGATTTGAGTTGCTGCTTACCCGAGAACTTCTGGCATTTAATGCAAGCTTTGATTCCTCTGAAGACATCAGGGAATAGAGTGGGCCAGTAATACCCAGCTCGGAGGATCTTATGGGCTGTGGTCTTCCAGGAATGATGCCCCCCACAAAGGCCACTGTGGAAATCAAACGTAACTTTCTGGGCTTCTTGTGGGTCCAGGAACCTTAAAAACACCCGTAAAGGGTCCTTCCAATACAAAGTTTGGTCGGTGAGACAATATCTAACTGCCTTGAGCATTAGAGCTCTTGCCTTGCTCTTTTCCATTCCATCAGGAGGCCTCAATTCTTGCAGAAAATACAAGATATCTTTGTACCAGGGGCATGCTGCTAGTGATAAAGCATTATGGAAATACTCGTTGGATGGCTCAGCTTGTTCGTTGATGAAATTAATTCCCAAGGTCTCGCAATTGGATTCAACCAACAGCTTGGCTAAAACCTACCCTTTTATCAACTTGGTGGGCTTGATTTCCAGATCAAACTCTAGGATCTTGGCGATCCACTTACCCCTTCTTCCATCTATGTCAGGCTGCATGAGAATGTCCTTCACAATAGCTGAAGGAATGTATGCAGTGACTTTTGAGTGTAGGACGTAGACTCTGAAAGCTTTGAGAGCTTTCACTAGGGCATAGGCCTGCTTCACCATGATATCGTAACGGAGTTCTGCATCTCTCAATGGATTACTATAGAAGGCGATAGGTTGCTCTCGCCCTTGATCATTTTTCTGCAACAAGACCGTTGCTACTGTATCACAGGAAGCAAAAGAAAAAATCAAGAAATCTTTAGAATAATCAGGGCTGATTAGCATAGGTTCCTTAGTCAACGCCTTCTTTATTTGGACAAAATATTCCCTGGGCTCAGTAGTCCATTTCACTTCATTTCCCTTCCTGAGCATGGCCGTGATGTGTTTGACAAGCTCAACAAAATTTGAGATGAATCTCCTCAAAAAATTAATCTTCCCCAAAAATGCCTGAACCTCTTTTTTAGATCTGGAAAGTGACAAGGTATGAAGTGCTTCTACCCGACTAGGGTCAATTCTTACTCCCTCCGCTGACACTATATGGCCTAATAGTTTCCCTTCCTTTATGGTGAACAAAGATTTCTTGGGGTTTAAAGATAGGCCAAACCTTTGACACTTCAGGAAAACCTTCTTCAAGTGGCAGCAGTGTTCCTTATCTGTCCTGGAGAAAATCGTGATGTCATCTAGATATATTACCACAAACTGGTCCTTCTCTCTGATGAAGGCTATGTCCATGGCCCGCTGAAAAGTTGCTCCTACATTCATCAATCCGAAAGGCATTTTGGAATACATGAATGTGCCCCAAGGAGTGGTGAAGGTTGTCTTCTCTCTGTCCTCAGGCATGACTGATATCTGATTGTAGCTAGAGAAACCATCAATCATGGATATCCTAGATGTGCCTGTGACCTTCTGCAATATGTGCTCCATGTTGGGCAGGGGATAATTGTCTTTCCTTGAGCTTTTGTTCAGGTTCCTGAAATCAACACAGAGTCTAATTTCCCCACTCTTCTTTCTCACCGAAACCAGATTGGCCACCCAATCAGAATATCTCAAGGGGACAATGATTCGGGCATCCAACAACTTTTTCACCTCTTTCTCCATGACAGGTAGCAACATAGGATTTATCTACCTCAGCTTCTTCTTGAATGGCTTAGCCTCTTCTTTCAGTGGAATCTTGTGTTCAATGACTGATGTGTCAAATGTCTTAAGGTCTTTTTAGGTCCATGCAAACACATCAACAAACTCCCTCAGCAACTCAATACATTCACCCCTCTGTTCCTTGGTCAAACCCTTTGACAGCTTGACAAACTTAGGCTCCTTCTGTGTGCTGATATTGCACTCAGCTGTGTCGGCATCATCATTTGAAATCCTCCCCTTAACTGCCATATCATTCCCATCAAACAATATCTCTAATGGGACCAGTCCTCTCGGAATGTGATTGCTAGGCAACTGAATAATGTCATGTTTTGCTATTTTACTCAGCAACTTGCCCCCATCCAAACTTTCTTCAGAGACAAAATCTTGATCGATATACAGCTCTGAAAACTCCTCGATAGTCTCCAAGAATCTCTTGATCTCAAGATCATCCTCAAACACCTTCCAATGCTTAACATTGTCAGGTATGGAGGGCCTATATTTTACTTCTACATCATAACTCAGTTTGGGCGGCAAGGGTACTTTGAAAAGGCTTGCAGATGTATCCAAGGAATCTGCCACTATGTTTCCTTCCCTCGGGATGAAAGAAATGTTAAATGCTGAGAAGAAATTGTCAATTAGATCCCATACCTCATTCCTGTAGCTCCTGAGTCGAGGATGTTTGGCCTGATAAGCATTTTTGATTTGTTGGACTACCAACTCTGCATCACCAAACACTGCTACCTCTTGAATTCCCATTTCCCTTGTGGCTCTTAATCCTAGGATAAGAGCTTCATATTCTACCACATTGTTGGTAGCTTCTAATTCTAATTTTTATGATAGAGATATGGTCTCTTGAGTAGGCGACATAAAAACCACTCCAGCTCCAACACCTTCTCTGGAGGAGGCTCCATCAAAGAACATTTTCCATACGGGGGTGATGGAAGAAGGAGGTTTAGGGGAGATGGTGGGATGCTTTCTGAGTTTGAGAGGAGGCTTAGGGGCATGGGTGAGTTGTAGTAAACTGGAGCCTAAATCAGTTTCCAAGGCAAATATGGGATGATTATTGGGGTTATCTTCATCACTGATTATGTAGGCCAGTTGGGCTTCCCGATATAGTCTTCTATGTTCTCCTCCAAACACTGGAATGGTGGCATATGTGAGGTCCATATGTAATTTTACCCCCAGTATTTTTATCCAAGATCTTGACAATAGAATACCAAACTTGGGGGGGACATCAACCACTACGATATCCATGACCACACTTTTCATGGGCAGTTGAAACAGGGTCACAACCAGGTCTTTAATAACTCCAAGACACTGAAATCTCCTGGAGTCAAAGGAGTAGAGGTCATGGTAGGCTCGGGTGACTTCTAGCTCTAACTCTTCCATGACAGTTTTGGGCATGAGGTTGTGAGAATCCCCCGAATCCATCAAGCAGTTGTGTAGCACTTTATCATGTATGTTCAGGGATGTGTAAAAAGGAGGGGATGAGTCATCTCTATCTTCTACAATGGGACCTAGGATGATAGTTGGCTTTTCATCTTGGAGGTTTATGGAGTCTGTGGGAAGGGATGAGGTTTCATACTACAAAAGATCAGAGAGGTGTTTTTTAAATTCGTCATGTTTAATCAGCTCAGTGAGGGGCACAGGGATTCTGATCTTTTGAATCTCATGCTCGAAATTAAAAGAAGGTGTAATCTTTGGAATTTCTCATATTTTGGGTACCTGATTGTGGACAATGGGAGAGGGCGGGTGAGATTTCTTTCCTTTGTGATCATTTGCTACTTCATTAGCAGGTCTTTCTTCTCTAATGGACTGCTCAGGATTATCAGGCGTTGTTGTCTTTTTATCCGACCTCAGGTTGTACCTTCCTCGGCCGCGACCAACTTTGTCTCCCTTTCTTAGCTCATTCAGCTGAATGTTCATGAGAGACTCCTCATATGCTGATTGAGTGAGATGAGGAAAAGGAGGAGTGTCTCCAACGTAGTGGATTTCAGGATCAAGCTCACTAGATTCCCCTTCTCCCCCATCGGTGACAAAATTGTTTTGAAAAGGGGCTTGAATCTTTTGGTCTTCTCTGTCTCTTCCCCTCTCTCTCTGCATATTTGGGGAAGTAAAATTATTTGGCCTCCTGAAGCCTCATTTATTTTCGGTGATCTAAGGGCCTTTATATGCTTTCCTCCCTTCTACTCTCATTCTCTCCATTTCTACAGACAGAGACTTCACCATCTTACTCAGTTCGTCCACTTGAGGGTGAGGCACCAATGGTCTAGAAGTTGAGGCTTCTGACCTTCCTTTTCTTCTATCTGCGTCGGCCTTATTCCTCAGTCTGTCAGCTACTAATACATTGGATTCCACTTCTATGGCCACATATTGCATTTGGGCTAAGGAGGTGGCTCTTGTTTCTCTCAACAAAAGGCAAAAATCAGGGTCAAATGCGCTAGCATAGGAAATTTGGGCAGAGGCTTCTGAGGGATTTATCTCTGTCGGGATCTTGTTATACATTTTATTGAATCTTTTGGAGAAGTCAGAGACTAAATCTCCTTCCATCTTCTTTAGAGACCCAAACTGAGTCATGTAATACATGAAATCCTTCCTATCTCCCCATTGCCTCAGGAAAGCACTATCCAGAGCCTCAATCCCAGTAATAGATCCTAGGGCCAATCCTCTAAACCACTTCCTCACTTCACCATCCAGGCTCTGGACAAAGACTCTCATCCAAACATCTTCATTTTCAATGTTGAGGTTGTCTGCATAACTATAGAAAGCAGCCAGGTGCTCTTCGGCAGTTATGTCTCCTTCCCCAGTGAACTTGGGCATGTATTTCAGGTAGTCTCCAGCAGGGAGAGGATTCATAGGATGGGGAAGAACTAGGGGAGCGTATCTGGAAGCGACTATGGAGTCCATTCTATTTAGAGGGAGATTAGCACCAGCCATAGGGATGTTAGGTGGAGGATAACTTAGAGGAGAAGGAGTTCGCAAAGGGGCTAGCAGGAATAAATCTCGGAGTGGGGTGGGAAACAAGAGGTGATTCAAGGAACAGGCTACCGAGCCCAAGTCAGCAGGTGCTCCTCCTTGTGTGGGAGTTGGGAAATCTTCTGTGACCCTGGGTCTATGCCAAGGTATAGCTTCAGGGGGGAGGGGAGTGACAAAGTCTTGTCCCTCCAGTCCCAGACCAGGAGAGGAAAACTCAACAGGAACACTCCCAAAATTTAATAAATAGGAAACTGCAGAGATAGGCCTGTCAAATAACTGAGGAGGAGAAAAAGGAGCTCCAAAAGAAGGATATGGTGGAATACCTGGTTCGATGATGGACGCTTATTCTTCGGAGGCCTTTCCTTTTCTGAGCATCGCCTCTGGATCTGCTTCAGGCGTAGCTAGAGGTAGTTGTGGATGAGACCGCGTATGCCTGCCTCTGAAAGCCACAATTAACAGAGCAGGT
>JZKD02S0729742.1:244745-256888 GCA_000966675.3 Picea glauca | reverse complement strand
AAGGTGCAGTGGAAACATTTTGGCCCAGATGAGGCTACATGGGAAATGGAGGATGCCATGAGACATGCATATCTGATTTTGTTTACTTATGTACATGCAATTCATGTTAGTAGCTGAGAACATCGAGGACGATGTTCCTTTTAAGGGGGAGGGAATTGTAACACCCTGTTTCCCCCAGCTTGTAAATATAACTGGACTGGCCAAGAACTATGGAAAACTCATAAAAATGGATATGTGATGTAAATGGACCTTGAGGAAAAGGTCAATAAATGTGAATGACATTTTGAACTTATTGCAGGAATGCTGAGAGGGGATTTGCAGAAAAAGAGACCACGATGGCGGTGGAGGGCACCTGGAAAGGTGGCGTTAACTTCCACCGAGAATTAACACCGTATTTGGACTCCACTGGCCTGGAGAACCAAAAGCGGCTCGTTGGCCCTGAATTTAATGCCTTGCAGGCTGGTAGGTTGATGGCTTGATGAGGGATGGGATGGTGAACCGCCCATCCGTAGAGCCGTCAGGCTTGATCGGTGCAAGGGTAATCGTGCCACACGCAACCTCGCGAGAGGATAAGGCATATGGCATAAGCGATTGGAAGGGCAGACGCGAGGGGAACTCTGGCATTACGCAGAGTGAGTGATACCAGAGAGGAAGGATTGCAACCTTCACTCCTGGTCACTGGTAGACAGAGAGACGTAGTCTCATGGCGTCATGGTCTCAACTCGGGGGTGGCTAGTGGTAAATCCACTGGAAGTCGCTACGCCTACAATTGGGAGGAAACGAGCACCCCTCTCAGTAGTCACACCCATTTCTGGTGTTATTTCTGATAAGTGTTTTACATATTGCAACTTGAAATTCATAGAATGATATATATATATATATATGTGTGTGTGTGTGTGTGTGTATGCTCATTGAACTATGAAAATGTGAATGATTTCTGTGTAAGAATGTCTGTGCAGTATTTGATAAGAATGAATAGATATATGCTCATAATAGAGGAAACCATGCATGATGTACGTTGATAAAGGAATCTAATTATGCCTAGGTTGAACTAAGTTAGGCTTCCAACCCGTTCTCGGGAAGATGTTTTCCCTTACCTGTCTCCAGGGATGCCCCGAAATAGATCTCGTCATAGAGACTTTCCCTCCTTAGAAAGGTTCACGAAGAACCCAAAAAAAGGACTTGAACGTGCAAGTCTTAATAACCCTGTACGAGGAGGAACGACCCTCTCAAGATTTCGAAGTAGCAGCCTAGGGATGAGTAATGAATCGACGAATGAGATCTTGTCGGAAGGCCCATTGTCACTCACGACCATCAGATTGACGGAAGTAGTAAGAGCGTTACATCTCTTGCCATTTTCCTCTATCTTCGTGAATAGCGAGGAAATCAGAATCTTAGGTCCCCCAAGGTCCATGAGAACATTTGGACCGTTGATCCTTCCACATCTACGAAGTAGTGGAAGAATGCACAAGGTGGGACAATCTGAGCCGTTGGATCTCATTCAGGAATCTCGTCGACCGTTTGATCGGGTTAAGATGATTAGAGTTTAGTCTTTGTAGTGTGCGCAGGAAGGACAAATCTAGACCATTAGATCTTGGGCCAATTACCCGTCAGCCATCGGATCGGACCAGAGATTTCCGAGGGTTACCATTGGGAGTCCAGCCATCGGCATATCGGGATTCCCAAGGACAAGAAAATCGAGACACTTCAAGTCTCAAAATGTCGGGAAGATCTGAACCGCCCGTTGAGGATACACGTGGCAGAGATCGAGGTTACTGTCGGGAGTCAGGATATTCGACATAGGGAAATCACAAGTCTCGAAATCTCGAAGAAAATCAGGACCGTCCATCAAAAGAGGACGCGTGGCAGCAATCGACGCCGACAGGGAAGGTCCCGACAGGAAGCTGTTGATCGACGTTTGTATCATCGGGATATCGAAAATCTTGATGAGAATTTGTTTATGCATTTTGGAATTGTGACGCTCGAAACCCCGATGAGTGGGAGCCAGCTGTCTGCATAGCGGGAAGACAGGATTCGAAGGATCGAGAATCCCGTGAGCCCATACATTTTGGCATTGAAAATCCCGTAGCCCCGACAAGGGATAAGACTGTGGTCACGGGGATTGTGGTCATGTGAGCTAGGAGCCTAGCTAGGAGAGCTAGCGCGTAAAGGGCACATCGAGACTCGAGGAATCGCGAGTCCTAGAGACGTTTGCATTTCGACATTGGAAAGTCTGAAACCCCGATGGGGGACAAGGCTGCGGTCTTGTGAGATAGAGGTCACGTGGACTAAAGACTTAGCCCGGGAGGCTAAGGCACCAGAAGAGTGTATCGAGATTCGGGGATCGGTGAACCAAATTGTTGGGACATCACAAGTGTCAAAACCCTGATGAGGAGGTATGGCTACGGTCACATAGAGGGAGGTTGTGTGGACCCAAAAGACTAGCCCAAGGGGACTAGTGGAAGTTGGAGTGCGTCGGGAATCGGAGGATCACAGATCCAAAGGGCATATGCATTTTGGCATCAGAAAGCCCGAACCCCGACGAAAAGAAAAAAATATAAGGTTGCGGTTTCATGAGCACAGTCGTGTGGACCAGGCCATAGCCCAGAGGGGCTAAGGCTGGCAGAGAGCTTGTCGGAGATCGGAGAATCGAGGGCATAGGAACCCTCGACATTAGAAAGGACAAAACCCCGAAAACCTAAAATTGTCATCAGGGAAGACCACGGTTAGGTGTAGAGAGCCGTATAGGCGAATGATAGACCCATTGTTCAGGGTTGGTATTTCGCTGATGCAAGCTTCGAGGATTCTCATTGTTGAGAACTAAACGAAAAAGTTTGATTTAGGTAGTGGGTATGTTACACTAATCCATTAGAGTAGAAGGAAGTTGCTTGTTTCTTGTTGTTCATTTTAGGTATTGATTTGCGCCAAGAATTGGATCAAGCTTGTGGATAGGAGTAGCTAGGACAAACGTCGTAAATAAAGTACATCCTACTTTACCTTCTTCTTCTTTTTTTTCGATAAGAAAAATGAGTTTATAGGAATAGTAGTGTCCAAATGATTGTTTTTATTTTGGTATAGGGGTCAATAATCCAGGGGAAAGTTCACCTGTTCGCAGGGGAATAGTTCCATAACAGGAATCGTCAACTCCACTGGGGAAGGACATTGACTTGTATTTGCTTGTATTGTCTGAGATTTTTCCCACTGTTATATCCTATTTGTTGTTTGTTTCTGATCTACTTCCCTTTCTCTCTTCTTCATTGAAGATTTCATAGAGTCTTTGGAATTTTTTTTTCCTGAGTTTTTAGCCTTTTTTTCTGAGTTTTTGGGAAGGGAAGTGCTCCTCTACTATGTACACCAAAGTGCTAATCTAGGATCAATGCTCCCTTGTAGTGTATACCAGAGAATTGTAGCACTCTGTCCCTTTGGAAACATGAGCGCTAATATCCTTTTCTAGGTTACTCTGCCCCTTTCTGTTTACTTTTTCTCAGTCTGATCCTGAGGGAATTTTTTCTCAAAGGCCTTTAAATACTCTTAACTTTGTTTTACTAAGAGTTTGAAATTTATCACTCATTTATGTTTATCTTTTGAGTTTGAAAATTTTCTCTTATTAGTGGTCCCCTTGGGTTAACATGATCCCTTGGTTCTTTTTTCTTTTGAGTTTGTCTGATCTTCGTCTCGTAAAGATTTTAGATTACTTGGTTGTTTAGGATTGTTCATCAACCAGGGTTTGCAAGGGTTGCTTGGTATTGAGCCTTCTTGTTTTCATTTGAAACATCTCAATTTTCTGGATGATTAGGACTCTTATGACAACCTAGCTTGATTTTTGTTTCTTGTTGCTCTTTGTTTGAGGATTTTCGTGAGTGTTTATATTCTTTCTCTTTTGCATCTTTGAGTTCTTGATTGAATGAGTTATCATACTTGTTTCTTTCAGTTCTCATTATCCTTTGAGTGCATTCTTTGTTTGAAATCTTTTTTCTTCGTGTCTTTTGTATCTACATCTGACTCTTTCAATTTGATTGAAAGTAATGAAGCATTAAAGGATTTGCATTTGTTTTCTTTTAAAATCAAATAAAGAAGATAATTGTGTTCTTGTTTTTGGGTAGTGTAGTAGATTGCATTTATAAAATCTTCGTTGGGAATTGGGTGTTTTTGTTGAAGAAATTTGAACCTCTTCTCCATCCCGTATGTAGGATTCATTGAAGAAAAATATTTGCATCTCATTATTCTGCATTCTTTTGGAGTCGAGTCTAAAACATCATAAGTTTCACTTTCACACCCTTGAGTAAACAACAACCCTANCATTGACTTGTATTTGCTTGGATTGTCTGAGATTTTTCCCACCGTTATATCCTATTTGTTGTTTGTTTCTGATCTACTTCCCTTTCTCTCTTCTTCATTGAAGATTTCATAGAGTCTTTGGAATTTTTTTTTCTGAGTTTTTAGCCTTTTTTTCTGAGTTTTTGGGAAGGGAAGTGCTCCTCTACTGTGTACACCAAAGTGCTAATCTAGGATCAATGCTCCCTTGTAGTGTATACCAGAGAATTGTAGCACTCTGTCCCTTTGGAAACATGAGCGCTAATATCCTTTTCTAGGTTTCTCTGCCCCTTTCTGTTTACTTTTTCTCAGTCTGATCCTGAGGGAATTTTTTCTCAAAGGCATTTAAATACTCTTAACTTTGTTTTACTAAGAGTTTGAAATTTATCACTCATTTATGTTTATCTTTTGAGTTTGAAATTTTTCTCTTATTAGTGGTCCCCTTGGGTTAACATGATCCCTTGGTTCTTTTTTCCTTTGAGTTTGTCTGATCTTCGTCTCGTAAAGATTTCAGATTACTTGGTTGTTTAGGATTGTTCATCAACCAGGGTTTGCAAGGGTTGCTTGGTATTGAGCCTTCTTGTTTTCATTTGAAACATCTCAATTTTCTGGATGATTAGGACTCTTATGACAACCTAGCTTGATTTTTGTTTCTTGTTGCTCTTTGTTTGAGGATTTTCGTGAGTGTTTATATTCTTTCTCTTTTGCATCTTTGAGTTCTTGATTGAATGAGTTATCATACTTGTTTCTTTCAGTTCTCATTATCCTTTGAGTGCATTCTTTGTTTGAAATCTTTTTTCTTCGTGTCTTTTGTATCTACATCTGACTCTTTCAATTTGATTGAAAGTAATGAAGCATTAAAGGATTTGCATTTGTTTTCTTTTAAAATCAAATAAAGAAGATAATTGTGTTCTTGTTTTTGGGTAGTGTAGTAGATTGCATTTATAAAATCTTCGTTGGGAATTGGGTGTTTTTGTTGAAGAAATTTGAACCTCTTCTCCATCCCGTATGTAGGATTCATTGAAGAAAAATATTTGCATCTCATTATTCTGCATTCTTTTGGAGTCGAGTCTAAAACATCATAAGTTTCACTTTCACACCCTTGAGTAAACAACAACCCTAAAATGAAGCGCTTATAGAATTGATCAGACACTTTTATATTATCTGGTAGCAAACCTACATTAGCTTAAAGTGTAGGGCTTTGGAATAGGTTGTGAGGATAAATTTTCAAATCCATAAGACAAACATAGAATCTTGTGCTAGGGAGGTGTAAATCCAATTGTTCGTATAAGCATAGTCGGGATCCCCCTCTCACATAGGGGTTAAACACGAGGTCGCGTGCGGGATAGCAGTGAAGATTTCCCCTCCAAAGCTTAACCCACGTAGCGGAAAGATCATATATTGGGGGTTCTTCTAGAGAAACGACTGGTATCATTTGGTCTCGGAGCTTCGTGAATCCGGAATCCGTTCGGGGTTCTCAGTAGTATTCCAGTCCACTTGTCTTCAGTTCTCTTGAAGAATTTTGGACTTGTTATCCTGCCCATACGTTCCTTCCCGACTGTCGACTATACTCGCTCGGAGGCTGAATGCGAGTTGGTAACCTTAGTGGCCTATATATGTAGGGTTGATACACAAGGTGAAAGTGAAGGGGAATCTTCACTATACCTGGGTCAAACGTTGGTCAAACTCACTCGGGCTCCTTGGAGGGTACATCCACAGGTAAAATCATGTGAGAATTTGCACCCATGCATAAGTTCGTTAAGCAATTCACCAACATAACTGATCCACTTGCTCTATCCCAACCCCTTCCTATATTGATCTCACGATGTTGGATTTCATCACCAACTAGTGGTTTCATTATGGAAAGGTTTGTTTTATTGTTTGCTTCTTAGATTTGTAGCGTGTGCTATTTTTTTTCCTTAGTGGACCTTAGGTCAAGTCAATGTCAATGGTGTCAATTCCTGGGAGTACCAACGAAGGAAGACCTTTTCCCAAAGAACCTTTCACTTTTCCTTCTTTTGGAAATGTTGGTCCCCCGTGTATTGCCACACTGAGTCTTTCGGGACTCACCATCGGGTTACCGGTTTGGTTGTTCCCCACTCTGGTGATCTTGACTTTTCCCAATGCTTCGAATGCACCTAATGCTTCGAGTGTAAGCACACCACCCACAAATCAAACTCATGTCGACCTTTAACCTTTTTCACCCGTCAGGTCTCCTTCCCTTTCTCCTTCTTTGCCTAGTGAAATCTCTAAAGCAAGTAGCTAGTTTGATAAGAAGAATAAGAAACATAAGGGGAAGAAGAAGAAGAATAAAAAATAGACCAAGCCTTCAATTGCATTAGGTCATGTTGGATCCGAGTTACCTACTACTATTAATTGCACTGGGAGTGTTGATAAAGTCGACAAGTCTAAAACGAAGAATCTTAAACCCAAATTCCCTTGCAGGCTTTGTAAGGATGACCACTTTCAGAGGGATTGCCCTGGTCTCCCTAAGTTCTTAGAAATGTGGTATTCCATGTCATCATCCCCTATTGAACATGCTAGTGACACCCCATCAACTAGTGACGTTAAGGTTGGTAAGAAGAATAAAATTTCCAAATTTCCTTGTATATTATGCGAAGGTGATCATTACTCTAACCTTTGCCCTCGTATGGACGAGGCTTCTTATCTTTTGGAAAAGATTCAACTTCCAACTAGTTATCATGATAAGATCTCTCCAAAACTATCATTAGTTGATGGACTGGTCAATCTGGTTCCATCTCCAGTCAATTTGGTTGATTAGGTGGTCAATCTGGTTTCATCCTTGGTTGAACCACTAACCCAAGTAGTTGATCCAATTCTGTCATCGATCATCCCGACTCTTCATTTGAAAAGTGAAACCCAAGTAATTGATCCAATTCTGCCATTGATCAACCCCACTCTTCATCTGAAGAGTGCCAAAGTGGTTGATCCAATTATGCCATTGATCGATCCCACTCCTCCCTTGAAGACTGCAACCAAAGTGGTCAATATAATTTCATCATCGATCGATCCCACTCCTCATTCAAAGAGTGAGTATGTTGCTCAGGTCTACCTCATTAATATTGATTCACTCAGACAAGGGGGCATTCCGCCCATCCTGATGGCACCCCCTTCAAGCAATCAGATGATTTTTATTAATTGGAATAATTTGACAGAACCCCGTCTTCCTGCTTACGTGCCTTTCCAAATCATCGTGCAGGTTTGTAATATGAATATTCCTAACATTATAATAGACGAAGGTGCTTCTGTTAGCATCTTGTCCCTGAATGCTTGGAAATATTTTTGTTCCCCACCGCTCACGCTTGTGACTCAAAATATATTGACCTTTGACAGAAGTGTTAGTCAACCTTTAGGGATCCTTCCTCAATTTATGGTTACTTTGGGAGGAAAAACAATCTATGTTGATGTGATGGTAGTTCACGACCCCTTGGACTTCAACCTGCTCCTCGGGTGAGACTATGTCTATGTTATGAGAGCCTTTGTGTCCACTCTCTTTTGAGTGATATGTTTCCCTCACAATGAAAAAATAGTAATGATCGACCAACTTTCATTCATTGACCCTCATCTGATGGTCAACCATCTACCTTCCCTGAACGGTCCATACATGCCAGCGATGTCTGCCCCATCGTAGGTCAATTATGTAACGACATGCCCCATGCATTCAACCCCGCATGAGAGGGAATCTCTCCCTTCTCCTAACTTAGATCCAGTATTTGACATGATAATCTCTTTGATAGGGATATTAGAGCCAAATCTACCTACCCTTATCGAGGGCGTCAACATGTATTCCTTCCAAAGTGTTTTTCTGCCATCTAGAAGCCATGACTGGCGTTTTTCGCTTGACATGTATTCCTTCCAGAGCATTGTCCTCTTGGAAGCCATGATCAAGGATAGGTTTTGAGTATAGTTTTGCTTCTTTGTGGTAAGCTCGTTAAAAAATGAAACAAAGGTTCTGAGCATAATTTTGCTTCTATGTGGCAAGCTCGTTAAAAAATGAAACATAGGTCTTGAGCATAGTTTTTCTTCTCTGTGGAAAGCTCGTTAAAAAATGAAACATAAGCTACGAGGATAGTTTTCCTCTCTGTAGAAATCTCATTAAAAAATGAAAAGAAATATGGGGATTGAACTCGGAGCCATGAGCATAGTTCTTTTCATGTGTCAAGCTCGTTAAAAAATGAAAAAGTCACCTCTCCTATCAAGTCGAGTCTTTTCACTAGATCTTGTAGATATAGAGTCAAGTGTTTAGCTAGATATCGTAGATGTCAATTTGAGTCTTTAGCTAGATCTCGTAGATGTCGAGCCGAGTCTTTCGTTAGGTCTCGTATTTGAACCTTCCTTTCATCTGCCTTTGTCAGTTGACCTTTTTTCCTCATCCGATACAGAAATTGGTGACAATATAAGCATCGATGAATGAAACAAAGCTTGGGGGGACATGTCTCCAGCCTTTGATTATCATTATGAAGTTAAGCTGCTATCTTTTCAATCTGGGGGCATAGTGCCAACCATCCATGGTTATCCCTCAAAGCCTTTGGAAATTACGTTGGGAAATTACAAGCATAGTTTAATTTTATTTCAAGCTTGTGTAAAAATGAAACAAATTTTGAGCTTAGTCTTTGTTCTTTCTTGTGCTTGTAAATACATGAGAATGTGATTGAATATACTTTTATCACTTTTTTGGACTCGTAAAGTTTATACAAAAAAGGAAGTCTTTGGAGTCTCCTTTAATCTCTTTTCAGACTCTCTAAACATGAAAAGATTGTTGAGTGATCTTCCTTTCACAACCGTTAAAAGGTTTGAAAGGGCGTCTTTCGAGTGATAGTTTATCTCTTTTTCGGGCTCGCGAGACTAATTACGAAAAATGAGCACTCTAATCAAGCATGATTAGAAGAGTTCTCCCCTGTATTGTTTTACAATTTTTTCGGGCTTGGGAGACTAAATTTACGAAAAAGTCATCCATGGAGTCGCCTTTAAGTTCTTTTTAGACTCTCTAAACATGCAAAACCACTGAGTTGTCCTTCTCTGGACTCGCTAAACTATACATTGAAGGACCCATATTGGTACAAACCCTTACTTCTTCTAGTTTGTTAAATAAAGGAAGAGGAAATTATTGAAGGTGAGTTATATTGAGCATGTGTTACCCTCGAGCTCGTTAAATGAAAAAGCGATACTCATCTATCTGGGTGGGGGAAAATTGGAGGAAGTGGGCCAAGTTTTTGGGAATCCTTTATGGCAACTATTATTACCCTTGAACATGGCACTTGTTTGAGTCTCATCTTATAGTTCGGGTAATTCGCTTGTCTCCAAGTCATACCAATTCCATGTGTCACTATACTTTTTCGTCCAGTCGAAGAGTTCCCTTATTGTTGTCACATTACATTCTTGGTACTCCTCGAGTCAATGCTACCAAGTTAGTTGTCGTGCCTCATCATGTTCAAGGGAAGTTTCACTTCAAACCATCTGTTTGTAGTATTGCCAGTTTCCATTTCCTGTGTCATTCCATACTCATTCGATTCACCATCTTACATCACTTTCTTGTGTTAGTTTCATGTCGATGATGGGGGATACATCAAGGCCCTCCTTTGACGAGTCTTTTCTTGTAGAATTCAACACATCATCCGGGAATTAGTCTTAGAAACCAGTTAGTACCTTGGGACCTGCATGCCTCCTCACTTCTGATAGTAGGCTTACATCATTGACCTATGATCAGATGGTTCCATGAATGTTCGACCTCAAATCATTTATTCACATTCGCTGGAATGTACTAGGGTACCTTGGGAGTCATTGAAATCATTGGTGATTTCCCTCGCACTTTTAACAGTTTACCTCAATGATTGGTAATCAAGTTGTCTCTACCATGTTCGACATCAAATCATCTATTCACATGGCTAGATTAGTACCACATTGGGTTGGGACGAAGACCCTGGGTTGAGCATTCACTTTGTTATCTTATTTGCCTAGGCTGTGAAGGAGATCATTTGAGCATGCTAATATATATACTATCATATAGATCCACATTGTATTGGTTTGTGGCTATATTTTATCATCTCGTAGCTCCACTGTGTATTTTTCATGGCTACGATCAATTCATGTCACGGAGCCATGGATCCACATTGTATCTCTAGTGTCCATATCCTTAGTCAATATTTTTCATGGATCCACAGTGTATTGATCAGTGGTCGTGCTTTGAGTCATCTCGTATTCCGAGCATAGGTATGCCTCCCTAAAAACTGGAACATATATTAATATTTTTTGATGATTGTTTGTAGCTTCTGCCAGGTTCTCCAACTCCACACCCTTGCATTGAAGAATTTGTAAAGTGTTTCGACCATCAGTTTCTCTTCTGACCACACACTTTAGGGGACATCTATTACACATCAAAATGCCACACTTAAGTACCTCACCCTAAGTGTCGCAAGTGTCGTAAAAGTGTCATATGCACCTTGCTAAGTGTTGAATGCACCTTTAGACCATGAAAGAAAATTTGTCACAATACCTAGTCAATGAGGAGGAAAAATGCATCATATGAAGGTCAAAACCCAATGTGCACATGGATTATTTATTAATATTCATAAAAAGGAAATTAATTTAGTGTGAAAATCCACCTCACATTTAATTTCCTAATCTCAAGGAGAGGTTGAGAATCTCATGGATGGTTGAGATATTTTCTCAAACCAAAATTCTAATTTGGTGGATCTTGAGAGATATTTCCTCCTTAAAATCCTTGAGAGATATTTTCTCCCTAAAATACTTGCGAGATATTTTCTCCTTAAAAATATTAGAGATCCTATTTTAGGGGATCTAGTGAGTGATCTTCTCCATGGTGGTTAAGCCTCCAAATCTTATATAATGAGGGCTTTCCATGGTGAAGGAAGAAAGATTAGAGGTATCAAACCTTTGATTCTGGAGGTAGCTTGGAGATATCATACTTATGATCATGGGATTCTTGCAATGGTTGGGCGAGGAGAGATTGGAAGAGTTGCAGCTGACATCATTCGTGGTCTGTAATTTTTCTTTGTTCTCATTTAATATACTTGGCCTATTTCCTTCAAGTATGTGGTTTCATGTGCTTGTCTATGTTTAATTTGATTTGCATAGATGAATTTGCTTTGCCTAATCCATTAGAGTAGAAGGAAGTTTCTTGTTTCTTGTTGTTCATTGCAGGTATTGATTTGCGCCATGAATTGGATCAAGCTTGTGAATAGGAGTAGCTAGGACAAACGTCGTAAACATAGTACATCCTACTTTACCTTCTCCTCTCTTTTTCGATAAGCAAAATGAGTTTATAGGAATGGTAGTGTCCAAATGATTGTTTTTGTCTTGCTATAGGGCTCAATAATCAAAGGGAAAGTTCATCTGTCTGTAGGGGAATATTTCTGTAACACTAGGGTTTTAAGACTAAGGGTTAGGATGGTCTATCCCCCTTACTTCTAAAAAAACCTAGTTTCCCATCAACTAGCAAGCTAGGTTACTAATTTTAGAGGTGTGACTTGGCTTATAAGAGTTTAAGTCCTCCATTTTCAGCCATCAAACTTCTCTTTAATGTTATGACTCCATTACCCAATAGACAAGGCACTAGTTGCATTGGAGAAAGTAAAATATTGTATTGAGAAAAGTGAAAATTGCTCTCTTGTAATCCTTCGATTTTTAGATAAATTGTTCATACTCTAAGATATATTTTCATGCTAAAACATCTTGATTTCTTGGAGCATTTCTTGATGTTGTAATAACTAATTAGATACAACCATTAGGGATGCAACAAAATCTCTCTCTTACTCTTGTTTACTTATCTTTTCACCGTAGAAAAGTGT
>JZKD02S0729742.1:228827-244735 GCA_000966675.3 Picea glauca | reverse complement strand
TATATATATATATATATATATATATATATATATATATATCATTCTATGAATTTCAAGCTACAATATGTAAAACACTTATCAGAAATAACACCAGAAATGGGTGCGACTACTGAGATGGGTGCTCGTTTCCTCCCAACCATAGGCGTAGCGACTCCCAGCGGATTTACCACTAGCCACCCCCGAGCTGAGACCACGACGCCATGAGACTGTGTCTCTCTGTCTACCAGTGACCAGGAGCAAAGGTTGCAATCCTTCCTCTCTGCTATCACTCACTCTGCGTAATGTCAGAGTTCCCCTCGCGTATGCCCTTCCAATCGCTTCTGCCATACGCCTTATCCTCTTGCGAGGTTGCGTGTGGCGCGATTACCTTTGCGTCGATCAGGCCTGACGGCTCTACGGATGGGCGGTTCACCATCCCATCCCTCATCAAGCCATCAACCTACTAGCCTGCAAGGCATTAAATTCAGGGCCAGCGAGCCGCTTTTGGTTCTCCGGGCCAGTGGAGTCCAAATACGATGTTAATTCTTAGTGGAAGTTAACGCCACCTTTCCAGGTGCCCTCCACCGCCATCGTGGTCTCTTTTTCTGCACATCCCCTCTCAACAGTCCTGCAATAAGTTCAAAATGTCATTCACATTTATTGACCTTTTCCTCAAGGTCCCTTTACATCACATATCCATTTTTATGAGTTTGCCATAGTTCTTGGCCAGTCCAGTTATATTTACAAGCTGGGGAAAACAGGGTGTTACAATTAGGAAAAACAAATTCATCTATGCAAATCAAATTAAACATAGACAAGCACATGAAACCACATACTTGAAGGAAATAGTCCAAGTATATTAAATGAGAACAAAGAAAACTTACAGACCATGAATGATGTTAGTTGCAACTCCTCCAAGCTCTCCTCATCCAACCCTTGCAAGAATCCCACAATCATAAGTCTGATATCTCCAAGCTACCTCCATAATCAAAGGTTTGATACCTCTAATCTTCCTCCCTTCACCATGGAAATCCCTCATTATATAGGATTTGGAGGCTTAACCACCATGGAGAAGATCACTCACTAGATGCGCTAAAATGGGATCTCTAAGATTTTTAGGGAGAAAATATCTCTCAAGGATTTTAGGGAGAAAATATATCTCAAGGATTTTAAAGAGGAAATATCTCTCAAGATCCACCAAATTAGGATTTTGGTTTGAGAAAATATCTCAACCATCAATGAGATTCTCAACCTATTCTTGAGATTAGGAAATTAAATGTGAGGTGGATTCTCACACTAAATTAATTTCCTTTTTATGAATATTAATAAGAAATTCATGTGCAGATAGTGTTTTGACCTTCATATGGTGTATTTTTCCTCTTCATTGACTAGGGATTGTGACAAATGTTCTTTCATGGAGTCAAGGTGTATGCAACACTTAGCAAGGTGCATATGACACTTTTACGACACTTGTGATACTTAGGGTGAGGTACTTAAGTGTGTAATTTTGATGTGTAACACCTAGCCAAGAAAGGATTCAAGGCAATAGACCCTCCTAAACCTAAAATCAATCCTTGAATGACCTCCTTTCACAAGAAAAAATGGTTTGAAGGAAGGGATAGACAATTCTAACCCTCCCAGGGTTTCTTCAAACAAAAAATAATCCAAGCAAGTTGTACCAAATTAACCTTAAACATCAACAAATGTGCAAGAAAGATCATCCAAGAAGTAGCCTAGGTCACAAACCATCCTCCACAAGTGAAAGAATCCATCTCCAAGAAAATTGCATAAGTAAATTTCCCCAAAAAGACAAATTGCATGCACAAGAGAGAGGGACGAAAGTTTGAGAGAGAGATAGAAATGTCTAAATGATGAATATTGAAAAATGAAGTGAGGCTTGCCTCTATTTATAGAGGAAAATCCAAGCTCACTTTACCCAATTTACAATTAAATCCACTAATTTAGGTTCAAAATTCATGTTTTTACATTGACTTTTACCCAATCTATATGATTTTTGTCCACATATGTTAAATAATGACCAAATATAACAAAATTAAGAGATTTAAATCCCCAATGTCTTCTTCAAGGGTGCCCATTGGGTGAGATAGCCTCCAAAGACTAGAGCATCACCTCCCAAAGTGCCACATCATCCCACTAATCCATAAAAGTGTAGAGTTCATGTTCCACAACTCCACCAAGTGCAAGACCCAAGTCAAATCAACCCCTTTAAGCTTGACATGTCACATCATGCTCCAAGAGTGCAACGTTCTAGCATGGGAAGGTGACATCGTGCTAGTCTCATCATCTAAGGCCTCTTTCATGGGTCAAAGACATCATCCGATGTGCAACGATCATCATCACTGCCCTCCAACATGTAGGGCACAACATCCATCCTATGGGATTTCATGTCCCTATGGATATCCAAAGTGCCTTAGTAACTCCATGAATGATGTCACCATGCAAGATCCTACAAAGACAAACAAGGTACGCCCTCCAAGGGTCCACAAGTCATATGAATCATGCCAAGTAAATCAATCTTAATACAAAAGCCACCCAAACAAGTACATCAGATCCCCCCTTTCAAATTAAACACATGCTCAAATACTTTATTTGATTTACCAAATTTAAATATGGGAGGGTTATCAAAAGGCCCTATTAGGTAAGCCAATTCCCCAAGTAGAGGAGTGTTTCTTGAGTGAACTCTATCTAGGCCATGTGATGGATGTGAGGTGGATGAGGGAGAAAATTTTAGGCATGGGGTTATTTACATGCAAGGGTCTCATATGGTCTCATTTCCATGGGTGCCTTTTCAGAGGGTGCACTGCATCCTTGAGTTACCTTTCGTTTGGGGCAAAACCTTTTTCCAATCCCTATAATTGCCTTTTTGTTTATTCTCTTTAGATAATTTGAAAGTCCCCTTTACAAGGTTTCTTGATTTTGTGCATTAGATGTGTTTCCTTTTAAGTGGGATACTTGTAAGTCATTTTCAAATAGGTGAGGCATTCATTCGCACTCAGGACTTAAGGTGGGTGCCTCGAAAGGTAGAGCTCAATTTTTGGACTATGGATTTTGTGTCCTTTGTATCCCTACCACTGCATTTTGATGTGGTTGCTCTTTCCTTTTATTTATTTATTGATGCTAGCTGCAACAACCTCTGGGCCTTTAGCCCCTTCTTCCCATAAGAGAATGATGTATAAGCCCTTTTTGGGGTACATGTAACCCCGAAACCCAAAAGATGAGGATATAGAGGGATGAAGATGGTAAGTGACAAGATATGGTCAGGAATGACACAATGGCCCATCAAGAAGGACCCCCAGTAGCACCCCTTTCTTGGGGGTGGCGAACTTACTATAAACCCTGGGATAACCACCAAGGTGAAAAATGGTAAAAAGCATAACTTCTGAGCAAACGTTTCATAACAAAAAAGAAACCTTTGAAACTTATTTGAATGCCTCGAGTATTAAAATGATACTTACCGTGAAACTTGACTAGTTACCTCACGAAGCAAGACCTATCGCCCTTTGTGGATCAAGTCAGTGTGGTGGACGCTTCTCTACTGTCGTTGATGATGGTGAAGCATGACAAAGAAGAAGGACTCTGTGGGCTATGTTATCGATCCATCTCTCGACACTCCATGTTTGCTACCTACAGGCCTTGAGAGATCATCTCCTTAGTTACCCCCAGGTTGGGGGGGGAAGAGGGGAGGGGGAGGGGGGGGTGGGTAACAACTTCCATGAGATTACATTCTATGTTGAAGTTTATTCATTGCCTAGAAAATCTATGAGAGTGATGATTTCTCCCTTGTGGTATCATGGCTTGGCTAGGGGGTGGCCCGTTGTAGAAATATATCAATACAAAATAGCTTATAGTTGGGTGGAAAATCATTCACCCTTAGTCAGTTGGTTGGACAAAAATCATGAACATATAAGTTTCTAGATTTTGTGCTATCAATTGTCATATTCGTGCATAATAATTGAAATGTGTATGCATGTTTAACCTATGAAATTTCATGGTCAATGAGCATGTTTTATGGAAGAGTGGAAGACATGTATGTGTTGAGTTTTTTTATGCATTCGGGGATTATTTTTTCTCTAGAGTATTAAATTCCTTGAGCTCTTGTTACATCAAGGTTATGCTTTGAGTTTTGAATATTATGAGTTTAAATGCTGGTATAATTTTCATTTAAATGTCTAGGAATGAATGTCCACAATTTTAGGCAAAAATCTAATGTTTATAATGTATACTTCATGAATGTAAGCATGTGAGTAAGCCCCCAAAGGATTCTTCGTTAGAAATCAAATTTTGTCAGGATAATTTGCATGAAATCGAGGTAATTGTCTAAATAATTGAGGGAACGCGAATTATGTGTATCATGGGTGCAAGGATCAAATTATCTTGCTAGGCATATGTCTCCTTGAATGCATGTACAACAATACGATGATCAGAGCTCTAAGATTTAATATAAGGCCAATTCTGGGAATGAAGACCATAAATATTATCTTCCTTGAATTGTTAAACCTAAAGAACAAAGGAATAAAATTTGGGCATAGGCTATCTAGCTTTGTTATGGGTTTGATTTTCATGTGCAATCTCATAATCTCCTGAAGACAGTGAGCTAATACTGCCTTACCTTACACATTTGGAGGCATTTGAAACTTTGTACATTGTCTCGAAAGAATCACCCTTGNTTAATTATGTGAGGGCGGGTCGAGGAAAATACCATGGTTTCGTTTCGTGGACGCGTGGCGCCACTAGAGGTACATCGGGGCGAAAAGCAGGTAGACTTGAAACCACCCAAGCTCACCTCGTTGTCACATGTTAGAAAATCATCTGATATACGTCGCTTCCAAAGATCACGTGCAGAAAGGGAAGAGTTAACGGCTTATCCAATCACATCAGTATGGTTGTTCGAGTACTTTATGTCAGGTAAATGCCGCCAAAAGGATGATTTGAAAGATCATCATTCGAAACTGATAGTCGAGCGTGATAGGTCATTGTTCGGACAAGTAATTGCGTCAGTAATCTGTGATTAGGCACTCGATGACAATCGTTCTTCAAAACATAGATAAAATTTACTCTGTTTTGAGCAATCAACACTCCATTTTTTAACGGAGTAATTTCAAACAAGATCAACTTCCTAATCTCTGTATGATTAAGGGAGAGAAATCTGAGTTTTCGGCATAACGGGGAGAAATGGATAAAGTTGAACAAGCGGCTTCCAGTGAACCAGGATTCTCAACTAATATGGAAAATTCATCAGCGAAGAAGAAAGAGAGGTCGGTCGCACAGATATTAGCAACGAAATTTCATATAGCTCCTACAACAGAGCCAGAAGCAGATAAAGAGGTCAGATTAAATCCCATCATGAAATATTTAATCATCAACGAATACGCAGATGGACACCACAAGCGAGCAGTGAAGAGGAAGCAGAGCAAGCGACAAAAGACAAGAATCAAAGTTGAGGCGGTTGAGAGTGTTGGGGAAAACCAATTGGTTTGGTTGAGCACTCTAAAGGAAGAAATTGTCAATTTGGAATAAGTTCTCAGGCTGAATTGAGTACATTTCAGAAAATTTTGCAAACATATGGACATGTGGCGGTGAATGAAAAAACCCTGGATATGTCAGTCCTGTTTATAACGCTCCCTATAAAGTAGGAGAACAACTGTTATACATTACTGAAGTTTAGTCGTTTTGAATCCCACATGTAAATTTTCTATATATATCATTCCAAGGATAAAGAAAGGATGAAGGAAAGAAGGGCGTGCCCTCGTAGCAAGAAGACTTTGTAAAATCATGGAGCTAAAGTGAATATACAATGTAGAAGCAATTTTTGAACTGTTTATGAAAAGATTCTAATTGCATGTGATATGAGTTCTATCTTCTTTTGTAGTGTGTATTTCGTGCATCTTTGAAATCCCATTTACAATTTCCTCTTTTAAATTGGAGAGTTAAAGGTCTGGAATTCGTCTGATGATGCTCTAGACTTAGCAATTTAAATTTACATGATTCTCTTCTTAACTAATTCAGAATTCATTTCAATGTGCTCTAATGCAGTTATGTGTTTTCCTTTTCCTCTTTTGCCATGCAAATTTCAATTTAAAACTCAGACTCATTGCCTCATTTAGCCTTTTTCCTTTAGATAATTCTCATGACTTGCCACTGCTCTATTCATTTTTGACTCCATAGCCCAAATGTCACCCCCATTTCTTCAACGACTTTATAATACCTCCCCTAAAATAAACCAAATCTAGCCACCATTTGCTAGAGATATATCAAATGACACGAGAGAGCCCTCTCTAAGCTGAGCAGGCTAGTACCTCGGCTCTAAAGCTGGTTGAAATAGTTACCCCTATCGTTTGTTTTGATGGCCAAACATATTTTCAGGGTACTAACACCCCCCAACACCAATATATATTATAACATATATGATATGTGTTATAATATAACACATATCATATATATATATGCGGCTAGGGTTCCGCTAGTCACATCCATGTTTATATATATATCCCCAGGGCTCGACCCTTTGCGTTTTTCGCGTTTGTTGCTGGCCTTAGTGAGCCTCTTCCTCTCTGGTTGTTGGATTTGGATGAGTTCGCGTGGTTGTGGTTGAGGATTCCGAGTTTTTTTAGTGAAGGGAGGTTGTGGAGGCAGTTGTGGTGACGATGGGTTTGGGGGTTTGTTGTGATGGGAGCATTGTGCTCTGGTTTTTCTCAGTTGTTGCATTTGGCTTCAAGCTCTCGCCCCCTGCTTCTTTAGGTTCATCTCAGCCCTCCTCGTCCTTGGCTTATTGTTTCTCTCTAAATACAGAGGCACTTTGATCCAGGTGGATATCAGTGGCCACCCACCTTTTCCAATTGTCTCAAAACAATTTTCTGGCAATTTTGGTAATTTACTATTTTTAGCAGTTTTTAACTTTTGGGGCCATTTTGAGGGCCTAAATGAAGGTTTTTTAGGATTGATATTTTCAATGATATCCAAAGGCTCTCATAGATCCCCCAAAATTAATCTCCTCGATGATACCTTTCCAACGAGCTATCGTGCACCCCAAACCAAGATCGTTTGCCAAAGTTACGCCCCTAGGAAGTTGATACACCAAACTGCCCAAAATGGGGTCCACAAAACTATTGGCTTTTCATCTTCCAGGGTTAGGGTTTTGGATTTTATTTATGATAAAAAGAGCTTTGGAGCCTCATTGTAAAATCATCTTCTTGCGAATGAGCACAGCCGTCACATCTCTTCTCAGAGATAAGTCGCCACCATTCTAGCGAGTCTTTCACTCTATATTTTACAGTCTTTGTACATTTTCGCTCATTAATAGAAAATTGTGTATTATTGTATATCTGGGTTTATGGTTGCATCCCTGATACATTTATGTTATAATATTGGATATTCGATATATCTCTGTACATTTCTTTATTATATCTCTGCTCTCATTTCATGCCGAAAATAATCTAGATCATGCTTGAATGTCGCTTCTCTTGCTTGAGATTCGATGCCTCTAATTTGGTTGTTGAGGGTTGTTTTGTGAAGTGTATGGGACTATTTGGGTTTCTTCATAGCGTTGTAGGTTTCTTGGTGCGACCTTTCTCTCTTCAGTTGCAAGTGGTTGTCTCCTTCTCTGGTTTCTTCATCCTTTCGCTAGTTTTTTCAGGGTTAGATGCATATTCAAAGTTTCTCCAAGTGCCATGGTGTTGATGTCGTGATTCAATGATTCTTGGTGCTTTGGATTTGGAGTTTTGTTCCCCTTCTTTCGGGGCCTTGTGTCGATCTTATTTCTGCCTCACCTTTAGTATTCTTGCCCTCTCATGAATGATCGGGTTTTGGTTAGAGCTTTGAGGTCTTTTTTTTGGGTGTGCAATATTGATTTGGAGCATGGTCAATGCTTTAAGGTCCTATCCAAGGGCGGATAACTATTGGGCCTTTTATTTTGGTTGCATGTAGGTGTTTTTGCTAATCGTGGGTGCAGGGTTCCTTTGGTTTCTGGTCTCGATAAGGTTTGTATGCCTCTCTGACCTGGTCCATCTCGCCAATGGAGTTTTTGTGGAGACTATTTATGTTGCTTCTTCGTGGCATGGTTTGGGGTTTTCTCTTTCTGCAGCTTTTTGGAATTCTTGTTGTCCCTANGGGTAACAACTTCCATGAGATTACATTCTATGTTGAAGTTTATTCATTGCCTAGAAAATCTATGAGAGTGATGATTTCTCCCTTGTGGTATCATGGCTTGGCTAGGGGGTGGCCCGTTGTAGAAATATATCAATACAAAATAGCTTATAGTTGGGTGGAAAATCATTCACCCTTAGTCAGTTGGTTGGACAAAAATCATGAACATATAAGTTTCTAGATTTTGTGCTATCAATTGTCATATTCGTGCATAATAATTGAAATGTGTATGCATGTTTAACCTATGAAATTTCATGGTCAATGAGCATGTTTTATGGAAGAGTGGAAGACATGTATGTGTTGAGTTTTTTTATGCATTCGGGGATTATTTTTTCTCTAGAGTATTAAATTCCTTGAGCTCTTGTTACATCAAGGTTATGCTTTGAGTTTTGAATATTATGAGTTTAAATGCTGGTATAATTTTCATTTAAATGTCTAGGAATGAATGTCCACAGTTTTAGGCAAAAATATAATGTTTATAATGTATACTTCATGAATGTAAGCATGTGAGTAAGCCCCCAGAGGATTCTTCGTTAGAAATCAAATTTTGTCAGGATAATTTGCATGAAATCGAGCTAATTGTCTAAATAATTGAGGGAACGCGAATTATGTGTATCATGGGTGCAAGGATCAAATTATCTTGCTAGGCATATGTCTCCTTGAATGCATGTACAACAATACGGTGATCAGAGCTCTAAGATTTAATATAAGGCCAATTCTGGGAATGAAGACCATAAATATTATCTTCCTTGAATTGTTAAACTTAAAGAACAAAGGAATAAAATTTGGGCATTGGCTATCTAGCTTTGTTATGGGTTTTATTTTCATGTGCAATCTCATAATCTCCTGAAGACAGTGAGCTAATACTGCCTTACCTTACACATTTGGAGGCATTTGAAACTTTGTACATTGTCTCGAAAGAATCACCCTTGGAATCGAGCTTCACCTTAGTGCCCACCATTCCAATCTTATATCGGCACCCAAAGAAGAAATTTCGACACCCAAAGTCCTTTGGAGTAGCCAAACTCCATTCTAGTGGGCGATGGAATAAAAATATCCTTCGGCGGGATCAATTACCTCTCATGGGCGTCTCATGAATTTTTACCTAACATTAGTGTTCTAAATTGCCTCTATCTTAACGCCTAGATCTATCTCCTCCTTGTCACTTTGAACCTATCGTAATCCACACCCAAACCACTCATCATTAGCGACTTGAAGTTGCCCTTCCTCGACCACCAAAAAAACCAACAATGAGATCGATACCCTAGCTTTTCTTGGTCATCGATGTTCAAACGAAAATCATGCCATCATCGATCGATAGAAAGGTTGTCATCGACAATGGGGAGACTTTGTGCCATCAACACTTTCAAAAATTCATTCATTGCAGTCCATCGACGCTTTGACCGACCCATCGATACTTTCCTAAAATTGTTCATCGACGATTTGAATTCCCATCGTCACTCTAGTCAATTTATCCATCGACACTTTCTCGAATTCTCTCATCAGAGTTTCAAGAATTTTGTCCATCGATGGTTTGAAGAGAGAAGCCTCGTTGACTAACATGCATAGAACAAGTTACACGTGAGTGCCACATGGACACGATGAAGTAGCCTTGTGGGTAATTCTTGAGATCTTTGAGAGATCATATCTTCTTTTCTGAAGCTTAGAATCGAGCATATCGATATTCGATGGAAATCCCTTGAGGAGAAAATTTGATCTAGATATGCAAACTCTACATTAGAGCCATGTTTAAGTATAGTAGGCTAATGAAATCTCAAAAGAAATTATATGCCCACGCTGGGCTCAGGTTCCAGAGCCTTCTTATGTAGATGATTGAAATTTTGGGTGGGTTTTTTTTTTTTCAAGGAAGGCCAGACCAAACCAATGCTCTTTTTGGCCCTAGCCTAAGATGATTAGCCTTATATATGTCCAAGCTCAGTCTTAGCCCCTTGCATATTTAGATATACTTGGGAGTGAGTGCTTAGCAGGATCCTCACCCCAAGAAAGCTTATCTCCTGGGCCTTTTCCTTGGTCATCGATTGCTTGCTCTGCTTAGGTCCCGGGCAGGCCAACCGAAGATCCTTTCCTCGACCTTTAACTAGGATCAATGTAGTTGTATGCAAACCTAGAGCAATAACATGATGAACCAAAAAGTCTCTAGGACCGAGTGTTAAGAACAATGAATTATTATTATCATTAATAGCATTTAACCAACCATGTAACCATATGCTCTTACCTACATCGAATGTTGGACCACTTGTTGAAGATATGAGTACATTGAAACCATATAAGGTCATACCATGAGAAATAATAAACCATATAAGGCTCGATCAATATTTTTTTTTATGGAGTACCGAAAGCAAGCATAGCATCATTATGAACATAAAGTCCCAAGGTATGCAAACCTAGTAATAAACTAACCCAACTAAGATGAGATATTATTGCTTCCTTCTGTTCCAACATTCTCGCCAATACATTATCCTTATTCTGCTCCATATTATAATCCCTAATGAGGAATATAGCTCCATGATATCTTCTGTGGGAAAAAGTCTCCATCCTCTCCCCTATAATCTTGCCTTAAGGAACCCGTTCCTTTGAGGACATATCAAGATATATGATAGATTATGAAAGATAGTAGTTATATATGAGTTTATGGAACTCGCTCCTCTAAGGAACCCGTTCATTTTCTGCCTTACCCGTTAATACAAGTCACACCCGTCTATCTCCCGCACCGTTCATTGCCCCAGATTGTTCCCCTTTGGGGAAGGAAAGTAGTCAAATCAGTCTAAAAGCAAGGAAATACCTAACATTCTCCTTCGGCCTGACCCATAATTCCCTCAAATAAGGTTGGGAAAAGTATTATTCGCTACTTTTGCGATCTTGAATGCTACTGCCTCGTTGGTGGCTTTTCTCTCCGCTGCTTCGATAGCTTTTATATTTGTTGCTGCTTGAATGGTTGGGACTTCGGCCTAAGGGTTGAGTCTGATTTCTACTAATTATGCTACATGTTCAATGACCATTTGCATCTGCTATTCTTCACTAAGAATTACTTGAGCTCTTTGGTCTACTGGGGTACCCACTGCTGCTATGAATGAATAAAGCGAGCATCAAACATAAATGAGCTTTTAGAACCGTACACCCCACCAACCTAAAGAATTTTAGGGTCAACCATGTTACACTAAATTTTTAAGTGTCGAATATGAAGAAACAAATTCTATCTAGATTCCTTTAAAATATATACATGGTTTCAAAATATTGCTCAAATTTGATCTTGAAAATGAAGATATCGTTGATTTAAAATTGATTATTTTAGGGTTTTTTTTTTTGTCATAGCCGCAACTTGATTCTAGTATGGAAGAATATATAACTTTTGATGGGTTACCTAGATTAAAGCCAAACCAAAACTAGGTGAAAGAGCACTTCAACAACTACAATTTAACATATCATATGATACACTTCATAGACAAATTATGGGAGTTATGGTCATTTTAAATCACGACCTCAAAACCCTAATAGCACAAAGGAGATCCATTGAAAAGTGGTCCTATTTTCGGGTTTTCACAAGATGTATTTTGTAGGAAAATACGATGGTCCTAATATTGAACAATACAAAGAAGATAGGAAGTCAAAATCTCCATAATTTTGGAAACACAATCTATACCTTAATCTAACGATGTATGGTGTTATAATATGGAGGACATCACTTATCCTTCATGAAATATTAAGACTTATAGATGAGGAAATAAGAAAGTATTTTTAAACAAGTAGTCTCATGCCACCAAGAAGGATAAAGAAGGCACAAGGGGTTTATGTTCATTTGACAACTTTATACTGCAGGTTCATGGATGCCTTCAATAAGAGAATGACACCATTTCTATAACCCCTATTAGCAAGCATAATTTCATCAATGTTGACTTGGCTTAAAAATTGCACGTCCCTGCAAAGCACATCTAGAGCATACATGTTGAGGGTGAGAATGTTATTTTTTTTAAGGATTTGAAGATTAATATGATTAAAATATATGTGTGTGTGTGTGTGTGTGTGTGTGTGTGTGTATAAACAGGGATGTGACTAGTGGAACCCTAGCCGCAGAGCCATTCCCCCTATTATCACTGTAATAATTATATATGAAATACAAGTTTCAGATTTAGCAGATGGCTAAAATAGTGTGTAGATACGGTTAAATTTGGAGGAGCGAGTTACATGTGGCGGGGAAGGGGCCAATATCGGAGAGGCGTGGAAGTTGAGGGGGCTCGACAGACCAGAGATCTTGAGGCGGCCCAGGTCAACGGCCAAGACCCATATCGGGCGGTGCAATAGTACGAGGTTTAATTATGTGAGGGCGGGTCGAGGAAAATACCATGGTTTCGTTTCGTGGATGCGTGGCGCCACTAGAGGTACATCGGGGCGAAAAGCAGGTAGACTTGAAACCACCCAAGCTCACCTCATTGTCACATGTTAGAAAATCATTTGATAAACGTCGCTTCCAAAGATCACGTGCAGAAAGGGAAGAGTTAACGGCTTATCCAATCACATCAGTATGGTTGTTCGAGTACTTTATGTCAGGTAAATGCCGCCAAAAGGATGATTCGAAAGATCATCATTCAAAACTGATAGCCGAGCGTGATAGGTCATTGTTCGGACAAGTAATTGCGTCAGTAATCTATGATTAGGCACTCGATGACAATCGTTCTTCAAAACATAGATAAAATTTACTCTATTTTGAGCAATCAACACTCCATTTTTTAACGGAGTAATTTCAAACAAGATCAACTTCCTAATATCTGTATGATTAAGGGAGAGAAATCTGAGTTTTCGGCATAACGGGGAGAAATGGATAAAGTTGAACAAGCGGCTTCCAGTGAACCAGGATTCTCAACTAATATGGAAAATTCATCAGCGAAGAAGAAAGAGAGGTCGGTCGCACAGATATTAGCAACGAAATTTCATATAGCTCCTACAACAGAGCCAGAAGCAGATAAAGAGGTCAGATTAAATCCCATCATGAAATATTTAATCATCAACGAATACGCAGATGGACACCACAAGCGAGCAGTGAAGAGGAAGCAGAGCAAGCGACAAAAGACAAGAATCAAAGTTGAGGCGGTTGAGAGTGTTGGGGAAAACCAATTGGTTTGGTTGAGCACTCTAAAGGAAGAAATTGTCAATTTGGAATAAGTTCTCAGGCTGAATTGAGTACATTTCAGAAAATTTTGCAAACATATGGACATGTGGCGGTGAATGAAAAAACCCTGGATATGTCAGTCCTGTTTATAACGCTCCCTATAAAGTAGGAGAACAACTGTTATACATTACTGAAGTTTAGTCGTTTTGAATCCCACATGTAAATTTTCTATATATATCATTCCAAGGATAAAGAAAGGATGAAGGAAAGAAGGGCGTGCCCTCGTAGCAAGAAGACTTTGTAAAATCATGGAGCTAAAGTGAATATACAATGTAGAAGCAATTTTTGAACTGTTTATGAAAAGATTCTAATTGCATGTGATATGAGTTCTATCTTCTTTTGTAGTGTGTATTTCGTGCATCTTTGAAATCCCATTTACAATTTCCTCTTTTAAATTGGAGAGTTAAAGGTCTGGAATTCGTCTGATGATGCTCTAGACTTAGCAATTTAAATTTACATGATTCTCTTCTTAACTAATTCAGAATTCATTTCAATGTGCTCTAAT
Source organism: Picea glauca (assembly GCA_000966675.3). Lineage (NCBI taxonomy): Eukaryota > Viridiplantae > Streptophyta > Pinopsida > Pinales > Pinaceae > Picea > Picea glauca. Next base: position 230,903 of record JZKD02S0729742.1, on the reverse strand, counting down.
GCAGTTATGTGTTTTCCTTTTCCTCTTTTGCCATGCAAATTTCAATTTAAAACTCAGACTCATTGCCTCATTTAGCCTTTTTCCTTTAGATAATTCTCATGACTTGCCACTGCTCTATTCATTTTTGACTCCATAGCCCAAATGTCACCCCCATTTCTTCAACGACTTTATAATACCTCCCCTAAAATAAACCAAATCTAGCCACCATTTGCTAGAGATATATCAAATGACACGAGAGAGCCCTCTCTAAGCTGAGCAGGCTAGTACCTCGGCTCTAAAGCTGGTTGAAATAGTTACCCCTATCGTTTGTTTTGATGGCCAAACATATTTTCAGGGTACTAACACCCCCCAACACCAATATATATTATAACATATATGATATGTGTTATAATATAACACATATCATATATATATATGCGGCTAGGGTTCCGCTAGTCACATCCATGTTTATATATATATCCCCAGGGCTCGACCCTTTGCGTTTTTCGCGTTTGTTGCTGGCCTTAGTGAGCCTCTTCCTCTCTGGTTGTTGGATTTGGATGAGTTCGCGTGGTTGTGGTTGAGGATTCCGAGTTTTTTTAGTGAAGGGAGGTTGTGGAGGCAGTTGTGGTGACGATGGGTTTGGGGGTTTGTTGTGATGGGAGCATTGTGCTCTGGTTTTTCTCAGTTGTTGCATTTGGCTTCAAGCTCTCGCCCCCTGCTTCTTTAGGTTCATCTCAGCCCTCCTCGTCCTTGGCTTATTGTTTCTCTCTAAATACAGAGGCACTTTGATCCAGGTGGATATCAGTGGCCACCCACCTTTTCCAATTGTCTCAAAACAATTTTCTGGCAATTTTGGTAATTTACTATTTTTAGCAGTTTTTAACTTTTGGGGCCATTTTGAGGGCCTAAATGAAGGTTTTTTAGGATTGATATTTTCAATGATATCCAAAGGCTCTCATAGATCCCCCAAAATTAATCTCCTCGATGATACCTTTCCAACGAGCTATCGTGCACCCCAAACCAAGATCGTTTGCCAAAGTTACGCCCCTAGGAAGTTGATACACCAAACTGCCCAAAATGGGGTCCACAAAACTATTGGCTTTTCATCTTCCAGGGTTAGGGTTTTGGATTTTATTTATGATAAAAAGAGCTTTGGAGCCTCATTGTAAAATCATCTTCTTGCGAATGAGCACAGCCGTCACATCTCTTCTCAGAGATAAGTCGCCACCATTCTAGCGAGTCTTTCACTCTATATTTTACAGTCTTTGTACATTTTCGCTCATTAATAGAAAATTGTGTATTATTGTATATCTGGGTTTATGGTTGCATCCCTGATACATTTATGTTATAATATTGGATATTCGATATATCTCTGTACATTTCTTTATTATATCTCTGCTCTCATTTCATGCCGAAAATAATCTAGATCATGCTTGAATGTCGCTTCTCTTGCTTGAGATTCGATGCCTCTAATTTGGTTGTTGAGGGTTGTTTTGTGAAGTGTATGGGACTATTTGGGTTTCTTCATAGCGTTGTAGGTTTCTTGGTGCGACCTTTCTCTCTTCAGTTGCAAGTGGTTGTCTCCTTCTCTGGTTTCTTCATCCTTTCGCTAGTTTTTTCAGGGTTAGATGCATATTCAAAGTTTCTCCAAGTGCCATGGTGTTGATGTCGTGATTCAATGATTCTTGGTGCTTTGGATTTGGAGTTTTGTTCCCCTTCTTTCGGGGCCTTGTGTCGATCTTATTTCTGCCTCACCTTTAGTATTCTTGCCCTCTCATGAATGATCGGGTTTTGGTTAGAGCTTTGAGGTCTTTTTTTTGGGTGTGCAATATTGATTTGGAGCATGGTCAATGCTTTAAGGTCCTATCCAAGGGCGGATAACTATTGGGCCTTTTATTTTGGTTGCATGTAGGTGTTTTTGCTAATCGTGGGTGCAGGGTTCCTTTGGTTTCTGGTCTCGATAAGGTTTGTATGCCTCTCTGACCTGGTCCATCTCGCCAATGGAGTTTTTGTGGAGACTATTTATGTTGCTTCTTCGTGGCATGGTTTGGGGTTTTCTCTTTCTGCAGCTTTTTGGAATTCTTGTTGTCCCTA
>JZKD02S0729742.1:204949-218678 GCA_000966675.3 Picea glauca | reverse complement strand
AAGAAAAATAATAAAACAAGACCTAACCAAGAGGATGGGAGGTCTCATCACGAGTCGACCCATTATGTTCATAGGCATCTAGCAGTATGACATTGCCATTATCTGGTCACCACGCTAGGGCAGTGACCCTTGGTTACATGGCCAAGGGAAAAAGGGTCTCATCACGAGCCAACCTTATCATTTCTGCGAAAATACTTGTGGGTAACACTGTCAGCTCTGGTCACCACGCCAAGGCAGTGTCCTCTGGTTAGACCTTGAAGCAAACAAAAAGAAAGAAAAAGTAATAAATAAAAGAAAGAATAAAGGCAATAAAGGGCTTGGAAAGAACTGCATCCATGACAGGTACAACTCGCCTCCTACGAAGGCACCCACGGATAATACCTACCCCTAGTTTTCACTGTGTCTGGACATCCTTAGACCATACCACCTCGTATTACATGGCTTGAATGATATCCTTTGGGAACTTTCCTCTTCTTATGGATGCTGGCCCAATAGGTTACCTTGTCCTTTTCTTCAGCTTTGTATAGTAGGTCAGTGTAATGTCTTTGAGCTATTAGATGATATGCTAGGGCTCTTATGCATGCATTTGATAAAATTAATGATGAAATATGATTGACATTGCTATGATCCCGAGGACTAATAAGTCCATGGAGGGCGAAGTTTTTGATGTGCAGGACCATGCCCGATGGATAGGTACCAGTGGACCGGTACACATGGGGAGATGATTAGCTTGGACCTCCATGGGGCTGAAGAGCCCATCAGATGGTTGTTGGGACTCCATTAGGGGCAGAGACATGACAATGATATGATGAGCCTTTGCACACGAGAAGAAGAAGGACGTTCCACCCAGGACGCTTTGGCTGAGCCTAGCCTAGGGGGGTTGACCCACTTCAGATGGAACGTTTTCCTCTTGATGGACAGGACGTCAGCCATGGGACTTGGACGTCATCTTGAGCGTGAGGCAGTTTGATGGGATTATTGGCATGTGTGGCAGCTTGGAGGAGCCCTAAAAGGGCTAACGTCTTACTTCTGGATGTTGGACTAGCCCCAAAAAGGGCCAACATCTCCCTCTGAGGGGCTTGACGTCCCACCTTTTGCTCATCTATGTCTTTTACCTAACAATTAATGTAAAAACAATATGATTTTTAGTAGTCAGCCTTGTCGGTTGTTTTAATGACCTAATTTTTTAATTAAAGGTCATTGGATGATATATATTGAGGATGTTTTTCCCTCATTTGAAGATAACACACTTCACTCACACAAGTGAGATCTAATTTTTTGCGCCCTACTAGGGTAGATTTGTTGTCTAAAGTGAGGCGCACTTGCTATTGGAAGGATATTTTTGGCATTTATGGCATTTCTCTCAAGGAAGGTTTACAATTAGGGTTTGCTTGTGCTTTTCTTCATGACATGTAAGTAAATTTTCTTGCAAAACTTCTTAAGTGAATGGTTGTAGGTATGATTTCTTGCATTTGCTTATTGTATTGCTGATTTAAAACCCTAGGTAACAAGCACACAAGTAGGTTATTGTTACATGTCCCCTTGTTGAGAAATATTTTTCAGCCATTGAAGAAAAGAGATAGAGCCTAGCCATTGCTACACTTGTCTTCTTTCTTCTGAGCTAGCGTTGAAGTCTATAAGTTGAAAAGAGGAGACGTCCTAGGCCTAGATTGCCTACACCTAGGGTTTTCACCTTCTACGGTTTGAAAGCCTTGTTATTGCAACACTTTCTCCCTTAGACTCATGCTTTAGGCTAGCCGTTTTGCCAAGTTGATTTAGAGAAGGAGGAGAGAGCACGAGGCCTTGCTTAAGCAACATCGGAGTGAGCCTCTTTCCCTAGGGTTTTGATTCTAGGGCCCCGCCTTTGCAGCACCATAGAACCCTACCTTCTAGTCTCTGAGTTATCATCCTTTCGAGACCTTGTGCCCTTATCTTTGACTCCATTTACCCTAAGGCACTGATTTGATCTCCAACGTTGAAGCTTTAGTGTACAAAACTACCTTTAAAACTTTAAATTTTGAAACCCTAACTAACATTGCTAACCTAATTAAGGCTGACGTCATAGTTGAATATCTCGTCTTGACGCGGCAAAAATATTATATAAGCAATTAAATGACGATTTGAAGCATTTATTGAATAAATTGTTGATTGGACATATTGTTGGCTTAATCATCTCTTTAGATATTGATGAATTGATAGTTTTTCATAAGCTAATTAATAAAACGTTGACTTCATCTTATATCTATTGCATTGCTTATTGAATAATATCATATAGTTAAAGAAGTACAAACCCTTTGAGTTATAGCCTGCAAATATATATATACTGCGTTGCTATTGTCTTGTTTCGGGCAGGTGTTTTCAACAGGGCATACACTTCTTTTATTGGTTGATTAACCAGACCATCTGACACTGGTGGTAACCTGTGAGGAGGGAACTCTTAAACTTAACCTTGTATCTTCTGCCTCTTCAAACCCCAGGTTACCGGGGACGTCTCTCTTGGGCTAACCTCCCTAAACAGAAAGAACCTCTCCATCGAGGTGACAGTGGGTGGGGAAGGTTCCTGTTGCACCAGTTTGTCCTCTATTCTTTAGCTTGTGACCTAAACTACAAACTGTGCGATAACAGGACAAAAGACCAATCAATAAAGACATTAAACAACATTTCACAAAGGTGAGATTAAAACGTAAATGAAGAAAATAACAACTTCCCCACCCAACCATTAACCTACACCACTTGACTAATTAATTATTCAATTATACATTTTATTTTCAATAATTTAAAATTTAATGTTAATAACTCCAAATTATAAGATATAAAACATAAAACACATTTTTAATTAGTTAAAAACTTGTCTTTTTAGATAAGAAAACAGTTTAACAACTTAGAGTGAACAAATTACCATACACACCCAACACTTTCTAAAATACAACGATATGTTCACACACCATCCTTTGTAAAACAAAGAACCTTAATTTCAAAAAGTTTTCCTCTTTTCATTAGAAATAAAAATAATATATACAATTAAACTAATTCATTTCATCATTTAGGGTCAGAAATCATCCATGGCGTGGGGCGGACGCAGATGAGTTCGATTTGGGTGACCAGAAAAACGCATTAAATTTGACGATTCGTTATTCGGAGATGAGAAGTGGGCAGTGTAGAAACCGAATTTAGCATCGGGGGTCGGAGAAGGTTTGTTCGTCGTCTGCTTAAGCGAGAGGGAGGGAGGAAGGAATTTTTTCTTATTGGGCGGGCGAACGCCCTTACACATACCAAATCCATGAGCTTCGACAACCCATGGATACTACAAACTCAGTCCAGCCCTCTTCAATGGTTGAACAACCAGAAGAAGATGAATGGGGTATCTACTAAATCCTTGCTGCACATTCTATTTCATTTTTTGTGTGTGTATGTGTGCACATTCTGCTTTCGCTTTTGAGTGTGGTTTTTTTTTAAGGTTTGTGTATATCATTAGCGTTGGTACTCTTCTTCTGGTTAGCCACTCTTTACCCACATCCATACCTGCTTGTTGAAGCAAGCATACACCCATACTAGTAGAGCCAGGCCAGGATTCACTCATTGGCCTTTTGGAGGAATGATTTGGAGAATGCCCCTGGCCATTGGATCTGCGAAATTGTAAGTGGTTAAATTGAGATGATTGAAATTCGAATCTGACCTGCAGATGTGGAGATTGCGAGAAATGTATGCCTAATAAGCACGGAGTTAAGTTTGAGCTCTCAACTTTGCCAGCTCAAAATAAATGAATGAATCCAGTTTTCTTAAGTTCAATGAATATCAATATCATCAACTTGAATATCAATATCGTCAAGGGAGATCGTGTATAGTCTGTATGACATTGCTTTCTTCTACTCATATCTTGTTGTTCATGATGACAGTGTTTTTATTGGCTTAATATGCTGGTAGCTTTGGATGAATGAATTCGGGGCAAATTCTTCTTTTTACTTCTTCCATTTTGGATGAATGAATGGGGGTGCACATTTTTCTTTTTACTTTTTCCATTTTTATGTAGTCTAAGGGTGGATGTGCACTGATTTTTCGGAGTTAATTTAAACTAGGTTTTAGAGAAATGAATGAACCCGAGTGCACATTTTCTTTTTACTTTTTCCATTTTTTTGATATAGTCTAAATGTTGTTGTGCACTTGCCGATTTTTCTGAGTTAGTTTAAACTAGTTTTCAGAGAATAGGTTAAATGTGGATAGCAAGTAGGTTTAAGGCCGCTTTAAGAAGGTACCAAAATTTGTAAAAACTGATGAAATCTAGTGAACTTTGCCCTGAACAAACAAGCATAACAGAATACTGTGTAAAATGATAATAATTGCATTCAAAACATATCTTAGTTTAGGGGTTTGTGCAAATTAGCCCTCAGTGAATATTGTGTTTTAGGTTGCTTTCTATGGAAATGTTCTTAGTTCTATCAAAATGGTGCCTTGCTGATTGACATCCTGTCCATGCTAGCATTTCTAGACTCCTGCATTCATATTTTCATTGGAGTGGAGGTGATCAGACATATTATTATGATTACTATCTTTTGGGTCCAGGGTTTGGGGAGCTAAGGGCATATGAATTGGCAGATCCCATTACATATCCCCTCGGTTTCATTTTGTTCCCCATAAAATTTGAGTTCTTGCAAATTGGAAGCGTCAGCGAATGGATGGAAACATCACCAAGTGGTGTATTTTCTTTGCATTGCTGAAACTCTAGGCGGGTTTCTGTGCATTAACTGCTGTAACACTGGTCATGGTTTTTTGTGTTTATAGATGCTGATGGGTTTGAGATCCCCTGCCTGAAATTGGAGAAGCCTGGTACTGCCGAAAAAGATGCAGTGGAAACAGAGGACTCAAAATCTTCTCCTCAACAGGTAACATTAGAACCAAAATTTCCCATATTTGCTTAAATTCGATTTCCAAGGCAATAAAATTGGTTCTGTTTGGATCTCTATCTCAGTTTCATTGCTTTTCTGCTTGTACAAAATTTATCACCCATCCCACCAGTTGAGCAGGCACAAATTCATCTAGTTTGAATTTAAGACATATGCATTCATTCATTCACTTGTTTTAAGTTTGAAAGACCATCCATGCCTGAAAATGAAATCAGATAGCATTTTTCTGGACTATGATGTTGCTGTTGCTCTTAGGAAGCCTTACTTTGCATTGTTGATATGTTTTGTCATTCCTGTTAATATTTGACTCGGTCCCTTTTGGACAGGTAAGAGGCAAAGAGGAAAAAATCTATTTAGGACCACATGGAGCTCCGCCTTCACTAGTAAAACAACAAGAACTCCATGCAGCTGGAAGGAGACAGCGATTTAGGCAAAAGCTGAAGGAAGCGGACGAAAAGAGCACTTCAATAGGGCATGAAAATAAGGTAGAAGCTTTGCGAGACCTGATTGGTAATAAAGGAAGTGCAATGGCACCAAGAGGTTCTCCTAGAGAGTGGCTTGATCCACATTGCCATGAAACCCAGTTCGAGCGATCTGCTTAGTTTTACTTCGACTCGTTCTTGAACAGCAAATCTTTTGTTAGAGCTCTGTTACAGTTGTGAACTTTTCAATTTTACTTAACAGGGGGGATGATTTGTGGAGTTGACTATCTCCTGTAGAATGCACGCCTTCAAGAAGTACACTTAATTATGATAAAGTTCCAATGTTTGCTTGTTCCTTTTCTGTTAAAAATACACACATGATATCGTACCTATTTGTGGGGAGAGTTTGCCTCCTCCGACCTATTTAGTGGATATCTATAATATTCTGAACAATTCTATATCAATGGTAATTATAATACCTACCTTTGATTTATGTCACCTTCTTTTGAGCACGATTATGTTTGTTGACTATGCTTATGATTTAGATTGAGAGGCACTGCAATGTAGTCTTTTGTGATGGATGGTGCTTTATGTAATTCTCTTATGACAATTATGACGCTTCAATCTAATTCAAAAATTAAATTCCTAATAGATCAAGATAAAGTTAGTATACTGAAAAACTATCCAAGTGATTATTTTGTATTTAATATAATGATTTATAGAACAGGCTTTTTTCAACAATTTCTTACATACCCAAGTCAGCCATGTTGGTAAATTGACAACTAACATGCATTTTATGCAGTTGAATTGATTTATGATTGTTTATTATATGTTATTTGATGTTTCTTTCTGTGATATTTATATGTTGTTTCGATTTTCATCCATTGTCATCTTCCATCTTCATTTTGAAAATTATGAAGTTTGTGAATTCATCTATTCTAACTAATTTTCATTTATTATGTGTGCTTGTTACAATTGTTGTTCGTTGTCTATGGTAAAAACTTGTTCGTCAATAAATGCCATATTCTTCCATTGATCTGCTTTCCATGGCAATTGTGAAATACAGGGAAGCAGGGGCTTTCTTTCCTACCCTGTTGACTCCGGCATGGGATACCGGCATGGGATATCACAAAAAAAGAAGCAGTTTTTATTGTTCTGCAGTTGTGCATGTATGTATTGTTTTTTTTTCAAAAGAAAAAAGCGTAATTTTATTTCATCAAATGTGAACAAAATTACATTCTGCATATACACTTTTGTAGTGTATTCCTGGTACATTTTTGAGTCTATAGTCTAGTTGCTACTGTTGTAGCTCAAAAAGATTTCTGCAGTTGCACTTTCAAAGGGTTTTCCTAATGCCTTTAAAGAGTCTGTGTTCTTGTTGCTACTGATGTAGCTCATAAAGTCCCTGATGATGGGCTATTTGCACATAGAGTCCATGTGGATACTTTGCTGCTTGTAAACAAAAAGCTTCTTTTGGCGGGCTGTATTTAACAGTCCGTTTGAAATCATTCCTAAAATGGTTGATGTAGATATTCCTACACATGGTCATTATGTACTTCTGCTACTTTCCATTGGCCCAATGCCAAATGAACCCTCTCTTTCGACCTCTTGTCCACTTCCTTATTCCTCTCCCTGTAGACATGTTGGCAAGTAAGTGAATCAAAATAGGTCTGTAAGAAAGTGATGTCTTCCACTAAAGTAGCAAGTCTAGTGTTTAAACATCTTTGTGTGCCTCTTATCCAGTTTATGACATTCATGAAATCCCCAAAAACATTTAAGGAGTGACAACCCTTTTCAATGGCGAAAGCAATGAGAAGTTTAAGGCTCATCAGTTCAGCATAATTGTTTGTTCCCGCCCCTAAGCCAAAGGTCAAGGAAAAGTAGTGAGAGTCTGATAAAAAGAGAATCCCTCCACCCCCACAAGTGTTGTTTTGTGAGGCCCCATCAAAAAAACCCCAGGGGTTTGTTTTGTCAATCTTTTCCTCCTGATTCTGTCTAGTCTTGACTCTTTCTTCCGGGGTGGATAGAGAGGATAAAATGGCTAAACTATTTGCTGCTGTAATCTCGGGTACCGAAGACACTCCTTTGAAAATAAGGGAGTTTCGAGCTAGCCAAACACCCCAAATTATCAAAAGGGGTAAGGCTCTAAGGCCCTTGTAAATTCTAGTCGACCACCAATTCTGCCACACTTGTTCCAAATTTGGCCTAGACCAGTTGCAACGAAGATCCAAGAGTCTCAAAACTTCACTCCAAACTTCAATGATGAATTGACACTCCAAAAAGATATGAGTGGTAGTTTCTCCTTCAGATTTGCAGATAGAGCACCATTCTGGACCATGGATATTTCTTTTTTGTAGAATTTCCCAGGTCGGCACTTTGTTTGTTAAGACATTCCACATGAATAATTTTGTTTTGGCTAGGCAATTCAGCTTCTAAAGCTTTTCTCACCACCAAACTGGCTCTCGTTGATACAAGTCTAAGTTTAATTTTAGGTAGCCCATCTTTGGTGTGTAGATCCCATAAGGCGCCGTGTCCCAAATAAATTCATCCTCATGGTCCCTGAGCCTGTTCTGTGTTCTTTTTAAAAATTTTAAGTACCTATCCATCTCTGGAACTTCCTCATCTACTAAAACCAGCGAGCTTGCCGACTTCCAACCTTGTGACCAGTTTGTGGTAATCTCGGCTCAATGAGTTTATTTAAAGTGTCAAAACCATTTGTTCTCAAATGATTGATGAGCTGGTCAGAGAGTAGGTGCTGTCCTTCGCAACCCGACCAGGGGTTTGTCCCCAATCTAAAGCGTTTTCCATTGCCTATCTTCCAGGCAAGTCCGTTTCCAATGGCCGGGAAAGCATTTATGACTGCCTTCCAAATCACCGAGGCACCTTTCAAGGATTTTTGTGGGCTTCTGATCCATGTCTCGAAGGGAATCGACTCAATATATTTTTGCACCACTACCCTAGTCCAAAGACTGGAAGAATTTAAAAGTCAAACCTCCTTTGGCCGCCAAAGCTTTGGAAAAGAGAGATATTTTTCAAACCCCATCCTCCAAGAGCCTTTGGAACAATGATCTTTTCCCAATGAACCCAAGGAGTTACATGTGATTCTTTCTTGCCGCTCCAAAGGAATTTGAAGGTGAGTTTTTTTGCTACTTCCAAAATTCCTTTTGGGATCCATGAGAGTGACATCCAGTATATTGGGATAGCTATCAGTACCGACTTGACCAGAACAAGTTTGCTAACGCGTGAAAGCCACCTATGGCTCCAAGTGTTTAATCTTTTACCCATTTTCTGCAAGAGCCACTTCTAGTCTTCTTTTCTATAGTCATTTGGTTTTAGAAAGAAACCTAGATATTTCAGTCCATCGTCTAACTTCTTTTCCTCAAAAGGGAAGAAAAGCCTAAAGGCTTAACATTCTTCTTCAGTGAGTAAATTTGTAGTGAGGGACGATTTCCCTTCATTAATTTTCATGTTGGTTGCTTTGAAGAAAAGATTTAGTATATTCTTTAAAGTTTCAGCCTCCCTTCTGGAACCTACATGTTGGCATATTTACAGACAGAAGGCAGAGTATGCTTGTTTGTCATTGATGGCAAGGTGAGCATGACGAGAGTATACTTGTTTGCCAATAATAGCAAGATCAACAACGCAGCGATTGTAACACACCCACTACGGCATAATAAAACTTTTCGCCCCTTTTCTTCTTTTCTCCGAAGAATAGAATTCCCCGAGTCCCTACGGGACCTGATACAGACCCTGCCATCCCTTAACTGCACTCATCTGATTAGCGGTTATGGCCACAGGCCTAACCAGTATGGCGTCCTTTCGCTCTTCGCGACGTGGCGCTACCAGAGCGTCGAGTTTTTCAACTCTGATAAACTCCGAAAGTCAGCGATGGTTTGACTTCCTTTTCACACTTCTCGCATCTCGCAACCTCGCGAGTTGGGGCGTCGAGCCTTCGTGCTCCTACCTCGCGAACCTCCGAGACGCGAAAGTCAGCGATGGTTTGACTTCCTTTTCGCACTTCTCGCATCTCACCACCTCACGAGTTGGGGCGTCGAGCCTTCGTGCTCCTACCTCGCGAACCTCCGAGACGTGAAAATCAGCAATGGTTTGACTCCCTTTTCGCACTTCTCGCATCTCGCCACCTCGCAAGTTGGGGCGTCGAGCCTTCGTGCTCCTACCTCGCGAACCTCCGAGACGCGAAAGTCAGCGATGGTTTGACTTCCTTTTCGCACTTCTCGCATCTTGCCACCTCGCGAGTTGGGGCGTCGAGCCTTCGTGCTCCTATCTCGTGAACCTCCGAGACGTGAGAAGTCAACAAAATGTTGACTCCTTCCTAGGCGACGCATGTACACCCGTCGGCCACGCGGGCCCCACCTGATGGATGTGCCACGTGTTCTCACGAACCTCGGCTCTTGGCACTTCGCGGCTTCGTGGGTTGAAGCACCCAACCCTTGCGCTCTCTTCTTGCGAAACCCTTCTTGCGAAACCTCGAGACGCAAGATCCCGAACTCGGATCTCTTCCGGACTGCACCAACCCTAACCGCCTTGCAACTCTGCAAGATCCAATGGTTATCGACTGTTCGCCACTTCTATCTTGAAGTGTCTCTACCGTCCGTTTTTTCTATCTTCTACGTGCGTCTGGACGTACATTTTCGACGACCTAGATCTATTTCGCTCCAGCTAATCTAACGACAGTTGTAGCTCTTCCTTGAGCATGCACTTCTCTTCCTTCTTCTTGGAAGATTTCTTAAGTATCAAAGGTCTCGGCCTTTGCTTCTCCTCTGCGACCTTCGCAGCTATGGCTCCGTGCACAAAACGGAACTATCCCTCCCGGGCTTCTCTACTCTGAAGCCGTGAGAGATTTCCTCGACCTCTGTGAATTCCTACAGGGTTTGTGCATCTGACCAGGTGCTATCTGTCCTGAGCTTCGTCAACTATGTGGGACTTGGGAGCTTTGCGCTCTTTCTTCTGGGTTTGACTCTTAAAAGAGTCTTCAACACATCTATTGCTCTCCTTCATCAAATCTAGGACTTGAGTGGGTCTCGATCTCTACTCATGAAAACAAAGGAAAGGGGTTGAGGCATTTAACGCCCCCTCTTCTCCTTCCAATCTAACGACCACGAGTGACCGCAGATCTTCTGACAGGATCTCGCCCGTCAAACGATACTTATCCCTACGCAGCCATCTCGAGATTTCAAGAGGATCGTTCCTCCTCGTGCAGGGTTACTAAGGCCTTACTCCTTCACATCCTCTTTCTAGGTTCTTGATGGCTTTTTCAAGGAGGGTATCTCTATGGGGAGGTCTACCCAGGGTACTATTTGAGGCAGACAAGGGTATCTCTCTCTCGAGAACCAGACGTGAAGTCTTAATTAGATCAGTATGCATATAAATAGTGATTTATGAAAACATAAGCCATACGTAGTCTTTCCATTATAAATATGCAACTACCAGTACTGATCAAAACACCATACAAACATTCTTGCACTGAAATCATTCACAATTTCACAACTTATAAGCATAAATATTAGAATATATATATATATATATTTCAAGATGCCAGAGACAAAACACTTATCAGAAAAACACCAGAGGTGATGCAACTGCTGAGAGGGGTGCTCGTTTCCACCCAACCGTAGGCTCAACGACTCCCAACGGATTTACCACTAGCCACCCCCGAGCTGAGACCATGATACTGCGAGATTGCGTCTCTGTCTTCCAGTGATCGAGAACGAAGGTTACTCTCCTCCTTCTCCGCTATCACTCACTCTGTGTATTTTTCCAGAGTTCTTCCTCCCTTGCATCTGCTCGTGATCGCACACGCCTCTTGCCTTTTTCCTTTTCGGCGAGGTTGCGTGTGGCACGATCTCCCTCGTGGTGGTAAGGTGTCAGGACCCCACGGATGGGCGGTTTTACCCCCATCCCTCATTACACATGAGGAGCCATCCACCTACCAACCCGCGAGCAATTAATTTTGGGCCAGCGAGCCGCTCTTGGTTCTCCGGGCCAGTGAAGACCAAATACGGTATTGGTTTTCGGTGGAAGTTAACCCCACCATTCCAGGTGCCTTCCACCACCTTTATCCAGCCATCGTGGTCTCTTTTTCAACATATTCCCCTCTCAGCAGTCCTACAATATATATTCATAATATTATTCACATTCATCGACCTTTTTCACAAGGTCTATTCACATTACACATTCACATTTTTGAGTTTGCCACAATACTTGGCCAGTATAATTATTTTTACAGACTGGGGGAAACAGGGTGTTACAGCGATGATGGCATGGCAAGAACATAAGTTTAAGCTCAGGAGGAGGAGGAGCAACAGTGATCGTTGGATCACCCATCCCGAATTCCCGATGGCCGTTAGATCTGAATTCAGACAGGAGGAGCGCGCAGAAGAGGAGAATAAATCTCAGACGTTGGATTTGAGCACCGAGGACCAACAGTCGTCGGATCCTGTATAACTGAGAAGAGGATAAGGCTGAGAACTATCCTCTAAACTCGCGATACACAAAGTCAGGAAACAATCATGGCCGTTGAAGCCAGAGGACACGTGGCGAGCGATTGGAATTTCGCTGACTTACACATTGGAGGAGTCAAAGGAGCGTGGTGTGGAAACTCGTGATACGCAAAGTCGTGAAACAATCTTGGCCGTTGAAGCCAGAGGACACATGGCGAGCGATTGGCATTTCACTGACTTGCACATTGGAGGAGCCAAAGGAATATGACACAGGAACTCGCGACATGCGAAGTCGCGAAATGATCTAGACCGTCGGATCACCAAAGTTCTGGACCGTTGATCTGACAAGCGAAGCGCTTGAATGTTTGGCCCGTGGTCATAGCCAAGGTCACATCGTCGAAGGATGAAGGGAGGAGCTAGCACGCTGCTAAGCTCCATTTCGGAATTTCGCAAGTTGGGAGTTATGAGGCAACTCAGAGCAGAAAATCGCGAAACGCGAAATCGCGACATGATCACAGCTGTCCATCAAAGGGAGAGATCTGAACCGTTGATCCAATATGGGGTATTTCGTATATCGCGACTTGGGAGAGTCGAGACACCTCATACCAAGATCCCCGAAGTCGCGAGTCGCGAAGCGCCTTCTGGATAAGCACTTAGTCACAACTGGTGGTCATATGAGAGGAAGGAGCTAGCGCAACTAAGCTCTATTTTGGAGATCGCGACATGGGAGAGTCGAGATGTATCAACACAAGATTTCCGAAACACGAAATTGCGAAATCACTTTCTGTTTAGCGTTCGGTCACAGCCAGTGGGCATATCGAATAAACACGAGTCCCTGCGGGTGTAATCCAACGGTGCTGGTTAATTGGGAATTTGATCGAAGGGATACTGTTTCACCTCACGGTTAATTGTTTAGTTACGATTCAGTTAGCAGAACTGAATCATAGTTCTTGGACGTTTGGCGATTCAGTTGCTGAGGCGTTTTCCTTGGAGATTCGAGGTGTAAGTGAATCGGTGGGAGAGCATAAAAGAGATAAGCAGTGACTGTGTGAGGTTGGCTGTTCTCATTGAAAAATGAGTTCAATTGGGAGAAAGGAAAATCACAGTATGCACAGTGTGAGATCAAACTCAGAGATGAGAAACAGAAGCTGAACAGAACAAAAAAGGTGAAGAGAGCAGAATGTACAAATACCAAAGAGCATGAGAGGAACAGAGAAAAAACATATAGAAAGAGACAACGAGTTAAACCAAGTATGAACAAAATAGAAGAATAGTGAAACAGAGAAGAATTGCAGAATAGAGAAGAAGTGGTAAGAATTGATATATCTGTATTGTTGGTTATTCAATCATTTATTTATAATCTGGGAGGTAGGGAGGTGCAAGGGAGGACTGTAGTCCTCTGTTATTCAAGTTGGTGCTTGAATACTGGAAGTTGAATCTTTCATCTAGTTGTGGCTAGAAAATAGGGTGGCAGGGTGGTGCTTGGGAAAACACAGTTTTTTGTATGCAAGTTGGTGCTTGTATAAGTGGAAGTAGGTACTTTCATCCAGTTGGTGCTGGAACACTCAGGGAGTTGGTGCTTCCTTCTAATGGGTGCTAGAGAAATCAGGGAATTGGTGCTTCCTTCTAGTGGGTGCTAGAGAAACCAGAGAGTTGGTGCTCTCATCAAGTTGCAATTTGTAAAACAGAGGTGGTAGCTTCATTTTGAGTTGGTGCTCAAAGAGAGATGATGTACAGAAAATAAAAGACTGCCTATCATTCGAAGAAGAAGAGGTTTTCTCCCTTTATGGGTTTCCTCGTGAAAATATGTCTCTGTGTATTTCATATGTGTGATTGATGTTTATTATTTCTGTTGTTCATATCTTGTATAATCTTGATGGCCACTTGGAGAAGATTGGAAAAATGTTTTAATAGACATAACATTGTTTAAGCATAGTAACAATTG
>JZKD02S0729742.1:188810-200346 GCA_000966675.3 Picea glauca | reverse complement strand
GTGACCTCTAGTAACCCTGTTTACCCCTCTTTGGCTCTGGCTATAGTCTAACGGGGTGGTTTAGACCATTAAGCCTCCTCTTCTGGAGCTCCTATTTGGAAAGGGACATTACAGATTCCTTTACATTATTGATATTTATATTCGTAGTAGTTGCTTTTTTTAACCAAAACAAGGAAAAACATTTTCTGAAAAATGCACATGAAGGTACACACTACGCGGACCATATCCTCAAGGATTCTTATTTGACTTTCCTGTTTAAAGGCAGCATAGCTATTCATCTATGAAACGGGACAGGCTCCCCAGCCCCGTGTCACGAATCCTACATGGGGACACAGATTTGCGTGGGCACGTAGCGAACATGAATTTGGCATGTGTTTTGTGTACTTTATTTTCCATTTTCGTCTTTTTACTTAAATTTTTAACATTATCATTAATTGTTTTAGGATGTGTGAGAGTGCTTCCAACCTCATAGGACTTCATAAGGAGAAATTAGAATTTTAGGTCTCATTCAAAATTAAGTAGACTTAACGGTTTTTGGGATTTCAAGATTGACAAGATTGCAATATTTCCATTGGATTCTATCATGTATGAGGGTGTGGAACTAACATTTAATCGAGAGCATTAAGCCCTTTATGTAAAAATGTACCCTTCACTCAAGTATAAACTCTTCTATTGAACTCTTCTCTTTGTCAGCGTGTCAGGTGGCTTAGTGGTGTATGTGCACACCAACTACGGTTTTATTTACAGGGAAAGAGAAGGGTGGTTGAAGGGAAAGACAAAGATGTGGGATGTGTATCCTGATGATATGGGTTTGGACATCAGTGTTGAGTTGGCATTAGCCAACTTGGATCTTAATGAACCAGTGCTAGAGCGAGACACTTTTGATGATGGGATCCTCTTGAGGGGTCATCCTCCACACCACCAGATGCACGTATTGCTTTGGATATAGAGGAGGATGGAGGAGAGAGTAGTGGTAGCGATGTTGATCTTGATGATTATGACATGGAGGACTACTGATAGTCACGACTCATGAGCTATGAGATTCTTCCATCTATGGTTCTAGTATCTACCCTATGGCTATTGTGTATTTTCCATTGGCATTCCCACCTATAATATCAATGACTTTGGCTCAGTATCTATGTACATTTTAATACATTTTTATTTTGATGACTTAATGAGATTGAGAATGTTGCACCTTATGGTTCTATTTTCTTGTGTGTTTAGTGTTTGTCATTTGATCATCATTGATGTTACAATGCATAATTTTACATGTTTTGTATCGTGTAAATCTTCTCTCTCTCTCTCTCTCTCTCTCTCTCTCTCTCTATATATATATATATATATATATATATATATATATATATATATATATGCATGCATGTATGTGTCTTGTTTTCGGTGTCGCCATGTCACGTGTCACGTGTCAGACACTCATATTTCTATGTCCTCTGTGTCCCGTGTCAGGTGACTTATTTATTCATCTTATTTAGACTTGTCTTACAACAAAAATGGAGAGCACGACTTAAAATTTTGACATTAAAGGATTCATCTCTTACCACTATTGTCTCTTTTTCAATTTTTCTTCTGTGTTTTTCAATTCTTGCTAAGAGTTCTTATATAGTGAAGTTGTCCTCTACTTCACTTTCTTAAAAAGTCGGATCACCTAATCCTTCTTCTAGTGAGACGTGCATTTTGCTACACCGGGGTCTTCTCTTCTTTGCTTTTCATGGAATTTTTATTTTTGGGTTTTATCATGGTTGGAGTTCACTTTTTTAGTGGTTACATCTTTTTGAATTTTCTACCATTTTGGATGTTCTTCCTCATAATTTTCTACTGTGTGATCCTCTGCACTCCATTCTTTACTATAAGTTGAGGAAAATTCGTCTTCTCCTTTTATCAATTTTCTTAGTTGGTTTATTTTTCTATTCCTTCTCCCTTTCTTCCTTTGAATTCCTTTCTTTCCTTCAAATGAGTTCAGGGGGTTTTGCAAAAGGGTGGGAGATTATGTGATTGCACTCATGAGAGCACCTCCATTGAAAAGTCATGTTTCATGTTTTCATAATCTAAGCTTTGCTTACTAAAAGAATAACCCCTAGATGTGATATTAGATATATACATTGTAATATGTTAACGAGGTAAACTATGCATAAAAGTGTATGTGTGAAGCAATGATGAGAACAAAAGAGGAAAGTTAGGAATGAAGATCAATGGTCAAACTCATGGAGAGTTTATGGAATATATTTGTGGAGATGATTAGGCTAAATATTTAAATTGGTAATATTGTGGCCTTCTAGAGCCATATAAGGGAACCTAATGTAAATTGAAAATTATACATGAGTAATGACGATTGAGTAGAATTTCCCCTTTGAGGGTTTCTCCAATGTAAACCCCTCGTGTCCCTTGTGTATTGAGTGTATGAGATTATTACCGCACTTCCTAAATTCTCAACAACTACATGTAAAGTTGTCCAACTTTAAAAGTTATCTCTCGAGAAAAAGCTTTGTTGATGTCCTTTTCCACTTCTAACATAAGTAACAATACCATTGTTTCAAATAAGACCATGAAATATATTTTTTAAGTGATTATCTATACTTTTTAACACTTCTTTGTCTCAATGGAAAACTAGGAGATTTGGGAGCCATGCCTAAGTGGGAACTATTCAAATTTTTTAGTTGTACATTTGAAAATTGGATGTCGGAGGTTCATGCAATTTCTCTTGCTGCAAATGTATAATGCAATAAAGGCTTTGGAATAAAAGTTGCATTTAATACTTCTTGAAATGAAATCATGCAAGGAATGTTTAACCTTGTTTGAGATTGATCCATGAATTGGAGACTAGAGGAGTCATCTGCCATCCTTTGAGAGAAACCCTCATTCCCCTCAAGAGGCATAACTACCCTGAAACCAAGGAGTTAGTAAGAAAGAGATGTAGTTAGTTGTTGATGTCCTTTTCCACTTCTAACATAAGAGATGTAGTTAGTTGTTAGTAAGAAAAAGCTTTGTTGATGTCCTTTTCCACTTCTAACATAAGTAACAATACCATTGTTTCAAATAAGACCATGAAATATATTTTTTAAGTGATTACCTATACTTTTTAACACTTCTTTGTCTCAATGGAAAACTAAGAGATTTGGGAGCCATGCCTAAATTGGAACTATTCAAATTTTTTAGTTGTACATTTGAAAATTGGATGTCGGAGGTTCATGCAATTTCTCTTGCTGCAAATGTATAATGCAATAAAGGTTTTGGAATAAAAGTTGCATTCAATGCTTCTTGAAACGAAATCACGCAAGGAATGTTTAACCTTGTTTGAGATTGATCCATGAATTGGAGACTAGAGCAGTCATCTTCCATCCTTTGAGAGAAACCCTCATTCCCCTCAAGAGGCATAACTACCCCGAAACCAAGGAGTTAGTAAGAAAGAGATGTAGTTAGTTGTTCTTGAGGGCACTCCAACAACACCTAGAGAATTCAAAGGATCACTCACAATGATCGTAGAGGAGGCAACAACAATGTTCATTCGTGGAAACATCAAGAGGAACTCGTATGTTGTGTTCAAGGACACAATGATAGTAATTAGAGAAGTCATCAAAGCATGGGGAGAGGTGCCATTTGCTCCCTTGAAGGGTGCTACAACAATAAAAGGAAAGGTTGCTAAAACAACACAACATCATGTTGAGATACAAAACACTAAGGGGGACATTATGAACCTCCCAAAGAGCTAGGATAACTAAATGACCACTGTTGAAGGGGTTGTTCCAACAAAGAACCTTGCAAAAATACATCGCTTGTAATTGACAAGGATATGACCTTTGCAACTAGCAAAGATATGTGATTCAAAAGCTATAAATTTGAAGACACGATTATGTTTACCCCTCAATACATATTGGTTTTGATCTTGTCTATTTTAACCCATCTTATGATCATTTATGGCCTTAAGTTTCATTGTGTTTCTATATTTTCTATTTCCTTGTCGATGTTACAATTTTGTATTTTAGTAAGTGACCAACAAAGCCCTGCCATTACAGCAAGACTTATGCTATCATTGAACATTATGTCTTTATTTTGAGGGAATAAGTTCTAAGACATCTATGAAATTAAGCAACAAGGATTATATTGGGTTAAATCAATTCAATTGCTAGTAATGAAAGAAAGAAAAAAAACAATGTAAACGGTAAAAGGATTGTGAATGTGTAAGTCTAATGAGTTCAATGTTATTTGAAAAAAAATCACGAAAAAGGAATCACAAGTGTTTGTTAATTGTTGATCATTGAGTTGGCATTAACAATTATAGTGATGGTGATAAAGGAATATATCCAAAGGATGTAAGAATTCACATACAACAAGGTAAGTTTTGTTGATTATCTTTCCCAAGAAGATCTAGAAATGGAGCAAGGAGACCAAGAGCAACAACAAGAAGCAAGAAGCCTAGAGTAGGCATGTTTTTTTTAATTCTAAGTTTTTTACATGTATTGCAAACTAATTTTGATATTAAAATAGTTTCTTAGTATCTATATTGGTAAAACTTCAAGTTGTGTATTTTTGGATCTTAGAACAATTCATATGGATCTAAGAACAATTCATATTATAGGAAGCAATTTTCTATCTGGAACTCTTATAGCCAAATTGACAGTTAATAAACTCTTTTTTGTTTGTATTACTATGTTGTACGGTGTGGTCTTGACAAATTTTTAATACAAATCATATCCATTTTAGTTTAAAAAAAGAAGATATGCTTGAGATCCTTTAAATCTTTGATCATAAGTTGGTGAGTTGAAAATTCTATTGTTTTGCCTTTCCCTGAATGAGTGATTTGATATACTGATAGAATATTGCATGAAGGACTTGGAACACATAATACATCATTAAAATGACCATCATCTAGCTGAATTGTTCTATGTTGAGAAGTGTAACTCAAAAGGTCTTCTACCATGCATGACATCCTAGCATGGGTGGAGGACAATGAAACTAGCCAAGTTGACGGGTTAAATATTTTTCCTAAGTCTAACTTAGAAAAAATACATTAAATGTGTTATATTTAATGTTGGCTTAATGAACACTTTTTCTAAAGTTAAAAGTGAAAATAATTTAAGTGATGGTCTTTTAATCTTGGCCATCCATCTCATTGAGAGAGTGAGGGTTGATCTCAGACCTTGATCTCTTTGGAGATAGGGTTTTCGCTTGGTCATTGAGATAAAAGAAATTGACTTGATCGTTGGGCACATTATTCACTTGAGAGAGGGCGAGTTTCAGCGAGAGGAGGAGATTTGCTTGGGGGTTTGTTGGAGAAGAGTTGCAGAGAAGACGGAGGAGAGTTCTAGCAGGTGGATTGACTAGTTTTCTTAGTCATTTGCAGAGGCCGTACTATAGATCTGAGAGAGGCGCATGTGTGATGTAGAGACAACGTAGTTGGGTCATACGATTTGCACAGAGGCTCGTTTGCTGGGTTGATTTTGTGTTGTTGGGTTCGATTTGGTTTAGAGAGGGTCGTATAGGTGTTGAGAAGAATTTTCACTGGGGTTTCCTCAGCTATTGCTGTAACTCGATATGCTCTGTAAAATATCTCTATATTTTCTGCTGCAATAATAAAATCCACAAACTAAAGAACGAGTTTTCCCATATTAGGTTTTTCCCGGGGTTATTTTACCCAAAAATACTGGTGTTCTCATGCGATGTGATTGCTGTTATATTCTTTAGTGTAGATCAAATTTATTTCTGCTGTGCTATTTTTTTTCTGTGAAGAAAACCTAGTTGCAACTGCAAAATAATAATTTCAGAAATTTAAATGTGCTGAATAAATTTCTGGGTAAGAAAGATTATTGAAGTTTTCAGTTAATCTTGTTGGGTTTTAGTGGATTCACATGGTATCAGAGCAGGAATGTTGGAGTAACAACATCAACGTATTGTTGTTGGAGTAACAACATCAACATATTGGTCGATTTTAGATATGAGCAGATGACTCTTGGAGTAACAACATCAACGTATTGATTACAGAAGATCAATTTTAGATCTAAGCACATGATCAGTTTGTGAGACAACGTAGGGTTTGGACAAAAACACTTTTAAAATAGCCATGACTTTGAGAGTGGAGGATAGACTTCAAGGTGCTCATAACTTCCCCACTTGGAAAGAGAGGGTTACCGAAATCTTGGATGTCAATGATGTCCTTGAGCATATTGTAGATAAAGCAACAACTCCTAGAGATGCAACTTTATTGGGAGTCTGGAAGAAGGGTGAGGCAAAGGCAATGAGCGTAATCCTTGATGGGGTAAAGGATCACATAATCCCACACCTCTTGGGGAAAATGTTTACTAAGGACATGTGGGCGGCCTTGGGTAGCCTCTATCATAGTAAAAATGAAAACAAGATTATGGTGCTTTAGGAAAGGTTGCGAGGTACCAAGATCACTAAGGGCGAAGGTATGATTCCTTATCTCACTCGTCTTACACAGAACATGGATGATCTTTGTAACACACCCAACCCCTAAATAGCCTTTCTAGGGATGGGGCATCAAAATTTTTCTTTCCCTGGTTCACTTTCAGTCCCTTGCTTAAGCAAAACCCTTATAATTAGCTCCCCCAAAACTTACATCTCTCACTGTGCGCTTGAACCAACTAGCGGGGTCTTCCTCATGACCTTGGGCTGAAAATCGAGAGCTAAGAGTCTGCTTTAGCAAGGGTTTCGACACTTCGGGAGTTCCAACGGTGTTGTCAAATTCTCAAATCGCCAAACAACGGAGGGGATCGACTGCCCACATTCTCCACCAAGATCCTACGGTTAAAAAGGGGCTTGACATTCGACACGAAACTCTCCATTTTCCTAATCCCCGAAGCCTCGAAATATCGCCACGTGGCCATGGCCCTTCGACGATCGACATTTGACGTTTAGCGTTGAATGTCCTATGTTTCGGCATTTCGACAGTCGACGATCGTCGTTGGACCTTCCTGTATCAACCTACACTCAAACCTTCTGAATTCTCGCCACGTGGCTTTGGTTCTTTGGCGATCAACGATTTATGTCGAACACTCCTATATGGTACTACACCCTAAATATTTCGAACGCCGAAGTTATCCAAACTCCCGGAGTCCTGAATACGTCACTGACCACATTGGCCAGGCGGGCATGAACCAAGAGCTGACACGTGACGAGGGTCAAGGGGTGACACGTGTCCTCATTAAGGGAATGACACATGTCATGCTGTAATAGACACAATGTATATGTGAATCGTCCAAAACTGGTGACACATGGCACGTGTAATGTGGGTCCATTTCACATCAAATGACGTCATCGAGCCATGTCATCATAAACTGATAACTGCTCAGTCCTTCAATCTAACGGTCCATAAGATTCCACGTAGGTCCATAGATCTACGATTCTCATTACTTCGCGGCTTCGGGCTTCAGAGCTTGCCAACTCCTCACGTCGCGAATTCCCCGAAGAGCTAAGTCTCCAGAGTCTCGGATCTGGCGCCACACGTCCTCTTCCTATCAACGACTGAGATCTATTTCGACGTTCGTGACTTCGACGGTTTTCACTCCTAGAAAACCCTTGGCCAAATTCCTCCGGAGTACGAAGTCTCCGGACCACGAGATCGCTTTCCACGTACCCGTTCATCCAACGGTTCTCGTCACTTCGACAGTTCGACATTCGGGAGTTCGGCGTGTATCTCCCGACTTTCCTTCCGGACCACACCGGATCTGTCGCCACGCGTACCTAGCATCTACGACCAGGATTTACTCTGGCTTGTAGAGCTTTGAGGAAACTCAGGCGTCCCTATATCGTCGAATACCCAGACCCCCGGATAATTGTTGATCCGTGGACACGTGTCCCTCCAGTTTCAACGGTCTAGATTAACTCTGCGACTTCGACATTCGGGTGTTTCGGCATTAGACCATTCCTATTCTCCCGAAGTGACATTTCGTCGAAGTGCTTACTGTTTCTCTTCCTACGTTTGATCTAATAGCTGAGAGTGATCTACGTTGAATCCCCAAATCGACGACCCTCGTCGATTCGCGACTTCGACCTTCGACTATTTTTGAGGATTTTGGAATCACAAGTCCCGAAGCCGAAAGAGCTAGCTCCTTTTGGACTAACACATGGTTCCTAGGCCTTGGTCACATGGGTCCTTTTGGAAAACTTAGGGGCTAAGCGCAAATCCCTTTTTGCAGCAAAGGGGTTAAGAACACGAGCATGAGCCCTCGATTAGATGGATGGTTAGCCTGAAGGGAAACACCCATTCCCGCTTAGGTAAACTTCAATGGATTGGCGGGACTTAGACCTTTCAGTCGATCCTGCCCCAACCCTCCTGCAGATTCCCATGACTCTCTAACAGTTAAATTGAGATAAATCAAAGATCATATAGATATAACAGTTTACAAAAATCACAGAGCATTTCTAATAACTGTTCAAACACTGAAAGACTGAATCATAAACATCGACATTTCATCATCACATCCAATATAATACACAGAGTATGAAACTACTTATCAGAACTAGAAAATGTGAAGCAACTGCTGAAATGGGTGCTTGTTTCCTCCCAACCATAGGCACAGTCACTCTTGACGGATTTACCACTGGCCACCCTCGAGCTAGACCATGGTGCTCTGAGAGACATTCTTTCTCCTTGCTCCACAACAGTTAGGGACATAGGTTACTCTCCTCCTCCCACATGAACTTGGCAACTGGTTTTCTCTGCTCCAAGCAAGGAGGTTTGCACAAGTACTTCCTTAGTCACTTGTCAACCTCGTTTATCAACTTGCAGCCAAACCCTGCCCATGGCTTCTTACAGCCAGATCGAGCTTACTGCTCATCTTTTTCCTTCAATTTTCGAGTCGAAGTATGATTTTTCCTTCTCTTCTTGGGAGAGTGTTTTCTCTACTATGCCATCTCGTAGATCAATCTCTCTGCCTGAATTACCTCCTTTCTCGCCTTCCTCAGCAAGGTTGCGTGGGTTCGAATCCCAACTCGTGGTCAGGCCTGGAAGCCTTACAGATGGGTAGCCTGCCCCATCTCCTCATTAACTCTTGAGGATGGCCTTCCAACTACTAGCTTGACTGGTAATTCATTTATAGGTCAGAGGACTGTTGAGCAATTACACCCAGTAGGTATTGGTCTGGTGAGGGTCATCTCAACCATTCTTGGTTTCCCTTCACCATCTCTCTCATAACATCCATGGTCTATCTTGGCAAACTCTCCCCCTTTCAATAGTTGTGCAACACATATTCAAATTCAAATTCTATTAATAACAAAAAAATCATACATTGACCCTTTTATACAAAGGTTCATCAAATCAAACATTCACACATATTTAGTCTGCCATAGTCTTGATCCGTCAGGATTTTTCGAATGACTTATGATTGAGTTTTAATTTGCATGAATTAATTGACCATTGGGAAACTTAACGAAAGAACGAGAAAAGAAAAGGAATTATACAGCCATTAACATATTTGCAGATCTGAAATGCAATGAAAAAAACAACAAACCATAATACACAGGTTGATAACGGAGTTCGGCACAACTTTGCCTACGTCTTCGGGCCTTTTCTCTGTGGGGGAGGCTTCTTTATTTTTGTTTGAAAGCTCAATGGTACATCATTACAATGTCGAATGGCTTCTAGACTGATCTGGTCATGTTCGCCCAGATCTCTAGAACCATACACAAAAGACGGCGCGCCAAACGAATGTCCAGAGCTCTCAGAAATGGTCCGACATCATCTCCTCCTCAACAGCTTCCCCGCCTCAAACTGGCTTTGACTTGGCTTCTCCTCAACATCTCTACTCTGAATGCTCTCAAAAGCTGTCCATAAGCTATCCCCTTGGCCTCAAAATGGCCTTGGTTAAATAGTGGGGAAGGTAGTTGCCCATCTCCAACTTCCTCCAAGAAGTTAGGCTAAAAAACCACCCAATAACTCCCAATTACATTAAAAATGAGTTTAATTACATTAAAAACTCAAAAAGTGGTTATAAACCCACTTTATAACCATAATATGGTTAAATCAAGCGCTAGCCCCCTTGGGCCCAACGCGCGCCCCTTAGCATGGTCACATGGCGTTTTAATAAGGCCAAGCGCTAGCCCAAAGGGCTAAGCGCTGGCCCCAAACCGCATTAATACTTGGTCTCGTGGCATAATACATATGGCCATGGGCTTTACAAAAACGCGCACCATATGTTTGTTGTAACCCCACGCTCCTTTTAAAACAGTGGTCATATCACCGCACATGGAACCGGGGTCGGGGCTAAGCCCCGACCCGACCCCCCCGCAATATATACTATAATATAAACTTAAATACACGGTAGCCCGCATAGTTAACAAGTCGTAAGCGGTGGCCTATTGGTCGGACATACTTTGCGAAGGTGTAACGGTGGGAGGTCCGGGGTTCGAATCCCCCGGGCTCCAAAAAAACTTTTGATATAGCCCTCATTGACTAAAACCGGGGTGCCACGTGGCAGTCCGTGATTGGGCCACGTGGCACCTTTACATCCACTCGATGAATGCCACGTGTCAACCATCTATTGGTCCACGTCACTTGCCGCGTCGACCTCCGTACGTCCAGTCATCTTGTCACGTCATCGTACGGTCGCCACGTCATTCGAGCCATGTCATTCTTCGTACGCCACGTCATTCGAGCCACGTACGCTGCTGACGTCATCCCGTGCCACGTGTCACCCTTTCAGTGGTGACACGTGTCACCTCGGGATTGGTCCAACCGTACGCCCAAAACGCCAAAACTGCCTGACACGTGTCACTGCCGGAGGCTGCCACGTGTCTTGTATGGACCTGCCACGTGTCATCTCCTGGTGCTGCCACGTGTCCTGTACGGACTGTACGGACAGGTACAGTCAGCGTCCAAAAATTTTGCCTGTTTGGCTTGGCGGACAGAATGCGATATCTTCTCCATACGGACTCCGTTTGACAAAAAAATTATACCATCGGAATCAGGAAGACGAGACGGACGCAGTGGTGTTGGTTTCGTCGGATTCCGAGCACTTTCATTTTTGAGCATTTTTCATGCCCTGTCAGGCTTCTGAATCTGATTTCGGATCACACCTCCCAACAATAAGACCTTTTGGTCCCCAAAAGGTTACTGACCACTCAACAAGCTCGGGATAGGCCACCCGACTTGCTCTGGATCCGATTACATTAATGGAAGCAAAATACACTGAAGTTGAGACATCCACTTCTGGTAGAACCAAGTGACTGGTCTTTTTCCTTCACGATGTTCTTCTTGCTTCGTTGGTAATCCTTCCTCCTTCGGGGGTACATGCAAAATCCTCTTGCCCTTCTTTGGACGAAGCTCTGGATTAAGCTTCCAACAACTAGTCTTTTGATGTCCACTCTTGTTGCAAAACGTGCAATGAGTTTTCGACATCCAGACTTGCTTACCCTTCTCCTTCTTCCGTTGTGGACTTGAGCCTTTATGTCGCGTTTCCTTCCTGGTTGACATAGGTTTCCTGTACAAAGTTTGTCTCTTCCAACACTTGGCAACACAATGCTTAGGTGAATGACAATAAGTACATGGATAAAGTTTCCACAAGTT
>JZKD02S0729742.1:166892-178620 GCA_000966675.3 Picea glauca | reverse complement strand
GGGTAAGGTATGTATACCTTTGTAGACTTTACCAGTCAAATTGCTGGGTGGAGGGAGGTCCCTTGTCCCACAAACAAGGGGGTCTCATACACCAATTTGGTGTGCTGGCTTGGCCATGACCTTAAAAATAGATTATTATTATTATTATTATTATATATATATATTCTGAAGCAGGAAAAAGGATACAATACTCATGACTACTGGCCTAACCTCTGTTGACTGAAATAACTCGTTGGTGGTATGTAAGTGGGTAGGGGGTAGACATCCAATCCTGCAAGAGGCCTCTAGGTCACAATCCTGCAAGAGGCCCTCTAGGTTTTGGGCCATTAGCCTGTTTCTTTGCTTTTGAGGAATGGACCATTAACCTGTTTCCTCTTTTGAGGAAGACCAGCTCTTAACCAATTAAAATTTTTATAATTTGTAAAAATAAAACTTAATAATTTTTTTAAAATATATATAAATTTATAGATTTTAATTTATATTTTAATACATTAATTAGAAATTATAATATAAATATASTTAAGGTTATAATTRTAATATAAATATACTTAAGGTATAAGTATTTACAATCTAATTAATATATATACACTTTAATAACCATATATATAAAACCTTTTAATATATCATAAATGATATCGTATACTTTTCAATATATCCCTAGTTTTATTAATATAAATAACTTTACATATATAAGTTATTAATACATTGTAAATTAAATATAAAAGTTATATCATAAATATATAAAAGTTATATCATAAATTTATATGGTATAGTTATCAATATAGCTCTAGTTTTATTAATGTATATAACTTTACATAGATTAAAACATTGTAAATTAAATAACTTTACATATATATTAATATTGTAAATTAATAAGTTATTAATTTAACCCATCCTCCATTAAATTATAAGTTATCAATATCGCTATAATTTAACGCATCCGCTGGGAATTGCCTAATTTCCTGGCCGTGGTAGAGAGATATCGATGTTAAAGGGTTTTGTTACGGTTAGGCAAACTGATCCGTGACTTGTAATCGAACTACGACTAAACACGTTGAAGGGTTTTGTTATGGTTAGACAAACCGTCCGTGACTTACAGTCGAGCTGCGACTAAACACATGTACCGAAGCGGGCAAAACTATTTATTTTTTCATATTTTAGAAAACCCAAAATTGCAGGATCCGCGGGCGATTATTGGGATGCGTTTTACAGTGGGGGGATCCGTTTCCCTGGCGCGGGAAATGTTTGTGAAACGGAAACGGATTCAGGCGGATCCGATCCGGGGATCCAGCATCCAGGGTCGACGGATCCGGTAACATAGCTCCACCTTTACAAAGGACGATTGTTGCATCACAGATACGTGGGCCATAGTTAAAAGGTTTTCATCCTTGTAAGACGATTGTTGCATCACAGATACGTGGGCCATAGTTAAAAGGCTTTCGTCCTTGTAAGACGATTGTTGCATCACAGATACGTGGGCCATAGTTAAAAAACTTTCATCCTTATTGTACAATACTTGCACCTCTACCTGTGCCTAGGCGTACCCATGCAATGTCATTTTTGGTTAATAGAAAGAAATAAATCTTGTATTAATTTACAACGCCTGCTATTTACAACATATTTGCACAAGCAGTATATTGCTTGGCCCATTATAGGAGGTTTTGTTGGTTGCTTACGCTTAAAAAGAGCTCCTTTTTAGACCCTTCAATAATGTCAGTGCCTACAATGCCGACTTCATATTTGCCTAGAATGGTGGATGGAAGTTTTTCAATCATATCATGCACACATAAGCTCAGTCTTGCTCATTAATTTGATGAGAAATCCGGTAATCTCCATTATTGCTCTTTTCTATGCTGCCATTGTTTTTCATTATGTTCCATGCTAGTGCGTACACGTTCTCTTGCCCTGTAACATGTCGGTTCCACCCTCCTCTAGCTGCCTTTAAAAATTGCATTGGGAAACAAAGTCAGATGCAAGAGAAAAGTTACATCTCTCTATTAGCGTCATTGGTTGGCAATGGAGGCAGATCTGATAATATGGAAGTAAAATATGGTAACTGGGGGACTAGAATTCACCACTATTGATTGGTGGTGCATTTTGGTTGTCGCTGTTGATGTCTCTCTGGCTTCCCTCTTCCTTGTATGCCCCATGCCATGCGTTGTCTATTTAATGTCCATGATCCTGCCATGCATTGTATATTTACTGACCCTGCCATGCATTGTATATTTACTGTCCTGCCATCCCTCTCCCTTGTGTGCCCTATGCTATGCTTTGTAATATGTATATCTACTGTCGATTTCCCTGTATATTTACTATCCATGCCCCTGCCATGCACGTTGTATATGTACTGTCTTGCCATCCCTATCCCTTGTATGCCCCATGCCACGTGTTGTATATTTACTGCCCATATCCCTGCTGTGCATTGTATATTTACTATCCTCCATGCATTGAGTCATGTGATGCCATTCCCCATGACCCTCATCCATTACATGTATGAACACTCCATCATCACCCATTGAACTATGTCCCAACCACGATGACATAGCACGAGGGCATGTCAGGTCATGTCATCATGCAATGTCATTGTGGTTCACTCCCTCAAATCTCACGTCAGTTGTACAGAAAGGGCCATTTCTTGCATGTGATGGCAAAAACCTTCTTTCTGATGCCAAAAACTTCCATTCCATTTATCCTTCATTTTAATTCTGCCAGCTTTCCTGCCCCAGCCTGTTTAAAAGAATATTCAAACTCTGAATAAATTGCAAAGCTTCACCCCCTCTATTACAAGGTTAAACATTCTAGAATCTAGCATCATTCTGATACAAGGGCCAAGGCTACTTGCTTTAGCTCCAGGTATAGCCTTCTTTAAGAAACTAGCACTCATCTCTTCAGTCTGCAGTTATAGTCATTTGGCTTTTGCAATTTTTTTTGGATCTCAGCAGCTGTTTTTTTAAACTTACGCTCTGGATAGCAGGGGATTCAATTGGTGAATCTCTGCTAGTGTTTTCACTCTGGAAGTGTGTGCTGAGAGCTCTGTTTCTTGTTGGGCATTTGATTTTTTAAATCTTTTTGTTAATAAAATTATTATTATTAATGTAGATTTCAAATATTCAGCTGCATTGCATGTGTTGTAGTCTTTAAAGCTCAGTTTGTTATATTTGGAAATGCCAAAGGGTTATTTGTGTTGCAGTGCATATATTAATGCTTTTTTTGCACTGTGCATTGTTCAAGAAATTTGTTTTTTAGGTCTGTAATTGTCTCTCTTTCTGTGTTTTGTCTTTGCATTTTACCCATTCTGTTATTGAATTGAATACATCGTTGTACAACAGTACACACATTCTATAGATATGTCTATTGCTGTACATAGATGGGTTTTCAATAGCATAACAGTGGCACATTGCAAAACAGAAAATCTCATGGAAATCCCATGAAACTCGCAGGTCTTATTGAAATTCAACATATAATTTTATGACATTTGGATTTATATCAACTATAATTCCCAATACTTTGTGTAGTAGTGTCATCTGTAATTTCCATTATAGATGTGACCCCATTTGCCCTGTGTCGTGCCAAATTGGTTCACCTCTTTGTTCTTGTATTTGGTCCAGTCTTGCATCTTTATGGTGCATATCCAGGCTACCCTTGTTTTCCCAAAATCTTAAATCATTTGAATTATTTAAAGACAATTTTTTTTATATTATCTGGCTAGTATTTGTGCAAGCTCAGAGACAGTTTAAGATTTCAAAAAATTTGGATTATGCTTTATTTTGTATCGATTGGGTTGCACTTGCTTCTTGAATGTATTTGTGAAGATTTTAATTTCTCATTCAGCTATTATTCCCAGAGACCAAATAAGTTTAGAAGGACTCGCAATAAAGTGGATTATAATACAGGGCATGAAAATAACGGAGTTCAGAAGTCTGCAATTTTGAATTATTCCTTTTCTATATCAAATGCAAATCACATTCTTATTATATATCTCAAACCTATTTTATGATTGGTTGTATACAATTTTAAATATAGTAAAACTTGATGTCAAAATATTATCTTTGTAGGCATAATCTCTTTGTATATTTTGTTTTTTGGGCTTTTAATTTTTGAGAAAGCTATGTCTAAAATAAACCCCTCACTCTTACACCTGTGGTCAAGTGGCAACTTGGAGCAATTGTGACAATGACCTAGGTTCAAATCTTGGTGGGCATGCTTCTCCTCGTGTGGGGTTTGCTAGTTGTGGTTACGATTATATTGAATATTGTTGATGTAGCCTATGCGAAGATTATTGTACAACACTGAGGTACTGACGAAGTGTGTGAGGGTGGGTCAAACTTCTTTGTAAGTTTACTCTGTAAAAAGACGGGTTACCATTAAAAAACTAATTTTTCTTACATAATTTTAGAAACTTAGAACAAAGAATTTTATTAAAAATACCAAATCCCATTTTTGGGTTTTTGAGTTCAATACCATAAATTGGTCTAACCTTAATGATTGTCCAAATAACATAATTTTTAAATTCAGACAATCTCAAGGCCTATTTTGATCCCAATATACACTAAATCATTTGTGGACATTGATTCCTTCCTTTCTTATCTTCTTTAATATATTTGTTAATAGTGTTGTGATCCAGATCCAAATCTTTAGAGGATGCAGTGCAATTACTTCTTTTGATATCTTAAATGGGATTGCCTTTATTGACATGGAGAATCCTCGTGTTTGATCTTCAGGTTCAATTGAATAATTTGATTGGCTTTCAGCTTTTTCTTTGTTATTTTTCTCATCCAACCACATCTCCACTTCCTCTTTCATCTCTAAATATTTTAGATGCTTGAACACAAGAGAATGCTTTGCTCAATTTATGGGAATGCTATATTTTCACAATCCATAATTTGCTTCCAAATATGATTTTCTCATTATATTATTAAATTAAATAATATTCATTTAGACACTCAATCTAGCATAACAACACGCCATGTTCTCATAGATGGGATCCATTGAGGTTGTAACACACCCATGATTGGGCAAAGATTTTTTTTTTTTTTGTCCTCATAGGAACAAATCCTCTCTCTATGGGTTCTAATTTGGAGAGTCCAGGACTCAACTCGAGCCTCCGGTTAAGATTCTTCGAGTCTAAATCAAACGAGACTTTTAGACCATGATAGTCTCACCTCTAAATGAGACACTGGCCCTTTCGACCTCTGTTGCAGGTCTTATGATAATCGTGACCTTCTCCTTCGCGCTTTAGCAAAGTCTCGGAGTTGGCGTTAGTCCCTTTTCTCTTGGCCTCTCCTTAGATGTGACCTTGGCGATGACCACGAGATTGTGGGCGCGACCACAAGTGGTTTGGGGTCAAACTACTTTTGGGCCCGCAATCCTCCTCAAGTCCCCACATGTCCTCCTGACAAAACCACGGTTTGAATTGCGGCCTGCCCTCGATATTTTAAACTTCGCGTAGCTCTTGTCCTCGTAATGGTATGGGATCGTCGATCTCACGTTCTTGACGATACTGTTTGAATTGACGGTTCAGATCTGCGACTCCCAAATCTACGGAACAGATTTGCCCCTCCTAGATCAACGATTGTGATCTCTTCACAATTCTGGACTTCGGGGTTTTGAAATCTCAAACCCTGCTTCTTTCGTACTTCAAACTTTCGGAGTTGACGATCTGCGACACCTGTCCTGCTCGATCAACGGTCTTGCTTCCACTTCGGGTGTTTGACCATTTAACCCAAATCAACAGTCCTCTAACCCTCTTCTTGATCGACGATWGAGATCTCCTTTGGGTTTCGGACTTTTGAGATCTCAAATCTCAAACCTTCTCCCCCAATGACTTTTATCCGAAGGCTACAATCCTTTGACGCSTKYCCCCCTGATCTGACGATCGAGGATTACTTTGGGTCTTCACCTGGAGCTCACAGATTTTCGCCACGTGTCCTCCAAATCCGACGGTTATGAATCACTTCGAGACTTTACCCGGAGTTCACGGATTCACGCCATGTGTCCTTCGAATCCAACGGCTATGAATCACTTCGGGACTTTACCCGGAGTTCACAGATTCACGCCACGTGTCCTCCGAGTACAACGGCTATGAATCACTTCGGGACTTTACCCGGAGTTCACGGATTCACGCCACGTCTCCCTTAGATCTGTCGGTCCAGGTTCACTTCGGGTCTTCAAGCCTTAGGGGTTTGGAAATCTCAGTTCTCAAACTAAAAACCCCACTACAATCTTCCCAGAGCTCTCGATCTGTTGACAAGTGTCCTTGTGCCAATCAACGGCTCACGGCTCTTCGGCTCTTCGGTCTTCGACAATCTCAAGTCTCAAACCTTCTCAGGGTCTCTCTCCCGTGCGTGCGAACGTTAAGACTCGTGCACCTTCCTCAGATTTGACGACTGTCGATCCTTTTCACTATGATCCAACGACCATCGTCGCTTCTATCAGTCTTCAAGGGTTTTAAACCTTTGCTCCTCCTACGAGTCCTACTCTTGGATCTCGTCAACACTAATGATAAGTGCTATCCCTTCTGAGCTTGATCCTTAAAGGATTTCGATTTCCCACGCACTCCTTGCGTTCGAGGATTTCGATAACTCAATTCGAAGGATTTCCTAAAAGGAAATTCTTCTCGCCCTCCTGGCGTTCCTCTGCTCTGGTTCTTTGATGCTTGGTCGCTTCTTGACGTCGATCGACGACTCACAACAATTAGACATCTCGGAGCTTCAAGCTCCAGGGTTCCTAGACTACTGCTATGAAGGGAACACCTTCCCAACTTGCAGGTCTTTAAGCTCTAAGTCAAGGCAAGGTAACTTGTGGGTTTACCACGACGGTAATCATGCCAAGAGGCTTTGCTCCGACTCTGGAACGATGATGTAGCTCCCTGGGAGAGTGCCTTTGAGTGACTAAACATGGATGTATGGGAAAATCAAGTAGACATATAGGTTCTCAAGGGAATGAATGCATATTCGTAACTTAATCATTTAACACAGAGAAAGAACCTTTTATAGACATATAAATACTCGCATACATCCATTACTTACAATTCAAAGCATAAGGCAAGAAAACACTTATCAGAACCATATAGTGTGATGCAACTGTTGAAAGGGGTGCTTGTTTCCACCCAACCATAGGCTCAATCACTCCCAATGGATTTATCACTGGCCACCCCCGAGCTTAAGCCATGATACTTCTAGATTCAATCTCTTACTTCCAGCTCAACGGAAGTTAGGGACGAAGGTTACTCTCCTTCTCCTAATACATAAATAGATAAGGACGAAGGTTACTCTCCTTCTCCTGGTTCAATCTCTATTTTTTGTGATCAGAACTCATTGTTTCCTCTTTTCGTCCTTCCTCGGACCTGAGAGTTTTCTCCCTCGTCTCTGCATTTTCTTCGCAGGTCTCCCGCTGTCCACCACGCTTCCTTTCTTGCCTCCCTTAGCAAGATTGCCTGTGGCTCGAATTTCCCAGTCCGTGGTCAGGTCCGGAAGCCTTATCGATGGACAGTCTGCCCCATCCCTCATTAACTCTTGAGGGGGCCTTCCCACCTACCAGCCTGACGGGAATTCATTCCTGGTCAGAGGGTTGTTATGATCTGAGCAAATTAATTCTAGCATGGTACTGGTTCGGTGGAGGTTAACGCAACCATTCCTGGTCCCCTCCACCACCTTTCACAACATTTCGTGGTCTCTCTCTTAGCACATCCCCTCTTTCAACAATCATGCAACATGTAACCATTTTCTATTTTAAAAGTGTGAATGTTTGATTTAATGGACCTTGTGTAGAAGGTCGATGAATGCAAATTCTTATTATTTTAATAGAAAATGGTTACGTGTTGCATGACTGCTGAAAGAGGGGATGTGCTAAGAGAGAAACCACGATTTTTTTCATTCATAGAGCCACTCTTCCATGACGGGGTGTCTTTCTTTGATTTTTTCAACTTGTTTTTAAACTCAAATGACAGTTTGGCGATAAGACTAGCTACACCTTTGTGTGAATGTCCCTATTCTGAAAAATTGACATGTGTCTAGCCCACCAAATGATGTAAACAAACAAAGGAGGGGCATATTCAAAAACCTTAGCACACTGCGATTTTTTCCATTCATAGAGCCACTCTTCCAAAGTGTTGCTAACCGTCCATAAATTAAAATTTAACATTGCTAACCGTCCATAAATTAAAATTTAACATAGCACATACTTCACTCCAAACTTTTTGAGCAAATTGGCACTCCACAAATAGGGGAGATGTTGATTCCTCTTTAGATTTGCATAGAGCACATACTCGAGCCCGTCCAACCACGCTTAACACCCACATTCCATGTAAGCAACGTTTTGCTCATTGCAAGCCAATGAATCATAATCACTTTAATCATGGCATTTATTTTCCATACATTCGCCCACCACCAATTGACAAGATTATGAAAGGCTGCTTTAGCCAGCGCTAGATAACTTGATTTCACTGTATACATCCCATTTATAGATTTTTTTGCCCAACATAGGGTGTCATTTTCTTCTTCTATTAAGGAAATAAAATTTGATTTTAGTGACTCCATAATGACAACCCATTCATAGACTTTACCCCCTGCCAATCCCAAGTCGGCCTGAGATTTTCACAAAGAGTGACCCACCTCGTCTTTGAAGTCCAGTTTGGCATCCAATAAAGAAAAAATTCCTAAATTGTGAAGATTCGATACTAGACCATCAGATAGTTTGAAAGAATTGGAAGCCCCTTCCCATGGATCTTCACTACACACTTTTATCGTTTCCTATTTTCCATGATATCCAGTCCCCAACAAGAGGATAGGTTGCTTTAGCCAGCGCTATATAGCCCGATTTCACTGTATACATCCCATTTATAGATTTTTTTGCCCAACATAGGGTGTCATTTTCTTCTTCTATTAAGGAAATAAAATTTGATTTTAGTGACTCCATAAAGGCAACCCATTCATCGACTTTTCCCCCTTCCAATCCTAAGTCGGCTTGAGATTTCCACAAATAATGACCCACCTTGTCTTTGAATTCCAGTTTGACATCCCATAAAGAAAAAAATCCTAAATTGTGAAGATCCGACATCAAACCATCAGATAGTTTGAAAGAATTGGAAGCCCCTTCCCATGGATCTTCACTAGACACTTCTATCGTTTCCTATTTTCCATGATATCCAATCCCCAACAAGAGGATAGGCTTCCACCATAGCTTTCCAGCGAGTAGAGCCATTGGCCGTCGATTTAACTGGGTTGCGAAACCATTCCACTATTGATCTTTCTGGAAAATGTTTTGCTGCCATCACCCTTCCCCATATCATTGAATTGTGAGCAAGTCTCCATAGACTCTTTGTAGCCAGAGCCTTATTGAATTAGAAAATATTTTTTACTCCCCATCCACCATATCTTTTTGGCATTGCAATCCACGACCACTTGACTAAGGGAATGCCTGGAATTCCTTTTTTCTTGACCACAAGAATTGAAACACGTTTTTTTTTAATCTTTGAGAGGATTCCTTTGGGAATCTTGGCAATAGAAGCCCAATAAACTGGTATGCTACACATAACAAAGTTTATTAACACCAAGCGCTCTCCCCTTGAGAGTGTTTTGAAAGCCCAATTTATCACCCTTGCCTGAATTTTCCTAGGAAGCCAGAGCCAATTCTCCATCCTGTAACCACATGGTTTTAAATCGATCCCTAGGTATTTTGTTCCCTCATCAATGATTTTTTGCTTGAAAGGCAGCGAAACCTCCGACTGTTTGATGATCTCGTTCTCAAGGGAGCAGGTTAATACAATTGAATTTTCCACATTTATTTGCAGTCCTATAGCGACACATAACAGATCAATGATGGTCTTTAGCATTTTAATCTCTTGCATCTTACTTGCACCAAACATCATTATATCATCAACAAATAATAAATGGGTTAGAAAAACCTCTGGTGCCATTTTAATTCCTTCGAGAAGACCATTCCTTTTAGCATTTTCAATGAGTTTGCTAAGGTCCTCTACCAAGATAAGAAAAAGGAAAGGGGATAAAGGGCATCCTTGTCATAGCCCGCTGGACAATCTAAAAAAAGAGGACAAGGATCCATTTATTAACATGACAAATGACACAGATTCAACACTACTCAAAATCCAGTGGACAGTGGGAAGATTCATTCCCATTTGTATCAAGGCTAGCTTCAGTAAGGTCCAATTGGCTTTGTCATATGCCTTTGATAGATCGAGTTTTAGAACGAAGGAAGGATTTTTTTTGGCTTGATGGCGTGAAAATCTTCTTGAGCCAAGGACACAACATTGTGGATTTGTCTTTTGAAAAGGAACCCAAATTGTTCCTCGAAGATTATATCACTTATGATTGGTTTGAGCTTGTTGGCTAATATCTTAAGAATTAACTTGAATATTAGGTTACAATAGGAAATGGGTTCGAAATCCTCAAAAGAGGAAGTCTCCTTTTTCTTGGGGATCAACGCTAGAAAAGTCTTATTTATGGAGCCATGAACTTTACTAGATTTCTGTGATTCTTGAACTACCTTGAGTAAATCTTATTTTAAGAGATCATAAAAGTCAAGGAAAAACTATACTGAAAAGCCATTAGGACCCGAGCTCTTTCTTTTTTGAAACGCTTCCAATGTAGACATGATCTTCCCCTCCAAAATGTTCGCGTAAAGGGATCCATTCATCTCTTCTCTAATGGATCTTGGGGAAAGCTCTAGCACCTCTAAAATTTCCTTAATAGGACAACCTTGGGGAGCAGAGAAAAGCTTTGAAAAATAACAAACCCCAACATTTGCAATCTTGGGAAAGGAGGATGCCGTCTGACCTTTCGAATTTTCTGATTTTGGCTTTCGAATTAAGATTTCTGTGATGGTTTGCATAGTTATGAAAAAAACTTTGAGTCACTGTCTCCTTTTTTAAGCCAAACCACCTTACTTTTAAGTCTCCATTTTGATTTTTCTAATGCCAAGAACTCATTCTTCTTGTTAAGAAGGTTTCCTAGCTCCAACTCCTCCTCCTTTGAGAGTGAATCCAAGGGTTTAGAAGTTAACAAATCTGCAAGTCTACCTTCCACCTCCCTCAAGAGAGCGAGTTTTTTCTGATTGAAATTGCACGACTAAATCCTAGAAACTTTGTTAACTTTTTCCAGATTGTTAGCCATCTGCTGTATATACAAGCATCTCAAAAGGTCTTTAAGGTGAGTCCACTCATCTGCAATGAGCTTTTGAAGTCACATTCCTTCAACCAACCGTGATTAAGTTTTAAAGGAGCTAGGGGTTTAAACCCACCTTTTGAAATATTCAACATGATTGGCACATGTTTCAAAAAACCCCTAATCGTCACCAATGATTTGATTATCCATGGGTTTATCAACATTGCTTCTGCCACCAAGAACCTATCCAACCTTTCAGCCACCATGCCTTCTCCTTTTCTGTCGTTTCTCCATGTCTGAGAAATCTTGGGAGGTTCCAAGTCCACCAGATTATGTGAAGAAATCCAATGGGAAAACACCTTTCAACGGATCCTTTATGGGATGCCTCCCCCAGACTTATTTAAGAGACAAAGTAATGTTAAGGTCCTTGCCTATGATTATATTTTGTATCGATAAAATACCAGAGTCGCTTAAGGACTCCTAGAAAGGCTTTTTATTAACATAGGGACTATATATGTTTACAATTCTAAAGAAACCCCCCAGGGTAGCGTCCTCCACATCCGAATAATGCCAGCCGCATAAACCAAAGAGAGCTAGATTTAAAATTG
>JZKD02S0729742.1:121699-133592 GCA_000966675.3 Picea glauca | reverse complement strand
AGTGATCCATTATAGAATCAAATATATCTCATGATCATAGGTATACCACAAACGCTCATCACCGCATTTCATATTCACTCTGAAATTCACGCCTTCTTCACTTTGTATTTCCTCTAATATATTCAACGCCTTCTTCACTTCTACATCTCTCTTATATTCGCACGAACCTCAGGTCCAAATCCGCCTCTTCACTTCACAAGCCACGCTTCCTTCACCAGCGCACTTTCAAGTGAACCAATCATGGTTGTTTTTATACTTGTTTAAGCTCAAAACTTGTTTAAGTTATTGATCCGACTTGTGCAACAAGTTATAACTAACTTGTTCATTTACAATAACTTTTGGGACCACTAGAGATCATCAATTCGGGTCTTCAACGTTACACCTGGCATCCCCTTTCTTTTCACAAATCGATCACAATCATGGATCGATTTCCTTCATCTCTGTGATAACAGAGATCGACGCTTCCTTCAAACCATGTTCATATGACCAATGGCATAGAACCACAAGCCTAACAATTTAAGCAACGCATTACATTCTGCCCTTTAAATCTCTTTACCATATGACCAATGGCATTGACCATACGCTAGGCAAGACGAGATTTTGAGCGTTTATCGATTCAACGATCACGATTCAATCTCTCAATGAGATGGACGATTGTCGAGACTTCGAATCTTCTCCCTTCAGGTCTTCGTGACTTCCAACATTTCAAATGTCTCGAATATGATATCGCTGAACAGATTGGACGGTTCACATTATATCTTGGAACTAGATCAATGGTCAATTCAATCCTTACATCTATCCTTCATTGCTTAATCCAACACCTAAGACTTAATCAAGCAATGAGATGGATGTCCACCTTTTACTCCGCGACTTCGTCTATTATGCTTATGCTATCCTTCCACTGTATTTTGATCAACGGTTGAGATGCAACCAAACATCAGATCGACGATCGATATCTCCTTTGGGTCTCTAGACTTCAGAGATTTCGAGTCTCAACCCCTTCTTTCCTCCAGAGTGAACACCTGCTGTGTCAGTCATAAAATCGTGGAGACCGGTTGCTGTCGGTTTAATGTTTCAACTTACACTATCCTTCCATTGTAGTAGATCGAAGGTCGAGAATGATCCCAAAGTGATCTTCAGATCGGACGTCTCGTGTCCACTTTGGGACTTTGACATTCGGGACTTCGGGACTTTGGGCAAGTGCGGTGGAAAAACTCCCGAAGAAAAAATATCGGAGCGATGTAACTTGCTTATGTCACTTCATGACGTGTCACGAGTCGAGTAGCTGCCACGTGTCACTTTGATTCGTGATTTTCACATACCTGAAATGCCGATTCATAATAACACTTGTCGTTCTCTTATTGTGCCATGTGTCCTTGCTGATGTAGACTGCTGACGTGGTCTATCACAGTTTCTTGCTGACGTCGACATAGATCTCATCATGTGACACATGTTCATCTCCTTTATCTAACAGTCAGGATAGTATCTGAAGGGTATCTTAGATCGACGAGTGAGAGCGACTTCGGACCTTTGTCCTTCGGGACTTCGAGACTTTTGACATTCATTCGTGATATAACTCCCGAAGCAATTCTCCCGAAGTGACGTAACTTGCTTACATCACTTGTTGACATGGCACGAGCCAATTTCCTCTTGACACATGCCATCATCTAATTATGCCATGTGTATTTGCCAACGTGGTCTGCTAACGTGGTTTGTCACGTGTCTTTGCTGACGTTGTCTACTGACGTGGTCTGCCACGTGTCCTTACTGACATGGTTTGCCACATGTACTTTCTGACGTGGTCTGCCAAACGTCCTTGCTGACGTGGTCTGCTGACCAACAACCCTGATCCAATGATCCTCATATTTCCTCCCAATCCAACGGTCCTTATTCATTTCGGATTTTCGGGCTTCGGGTATTTCACATCTCAAACTTTTCGGAGCATAACCTCCTCACAACTTTAGATCTGAAGTAAATGTTGTTCGTCGACCATGAAATTAGATTGATGACTCGATCTGTCAACAATGTAGCTCTTCTAGCTTATCTTTTCCTTCCACTTTGAAATGATCCGACGGCTGACGAAAATTCGCATTTCGAGAATTTCAAATCTTAGACTTCCGGAGCGTAACCTCCTCGCAACTTTAGATCCGAAGTAAATGCTGTTCGTTGATCATGAACTTAGATCGACGATTCAATCTGTCAACAATGAAACTCTTATATCTTATCCCATCCTTCCACTTTGAAATGATCCGACGGCTGATGGAAATTCACATTTCGGGAATTTCAAATCTCAGACTTTTCGGAGCGTAACCTCCTCGCAACTTTAGACCCAAAGCGAGTGTCGTTCATTGATCAAGGTCTTAGATCGACAGATTGATCTTTCTGCGATGTAGCTTTGCTAGCTTAACCTGTCCTTCCACTCGAAAGTGATCTGACAACTGACGTAATTCGCATAATTGAATTCTCAATCGTTTTGCCCCGCTTATCTTGTCCTTCCACTCAGAATGATCCAACAACTGACGGAGATTCACATTTCAGGAATTTCAAATCTTAGACTTTCCAGAGCGATACATCCTCGCAACTTTAGATCCGAAGCGAATGTTGTTCATTGATCAGGGTCTTAGATTGATGACTCGATCTTTCTATGATGCAACTTTGATAGCTTATCCTATCCTTCCACTCGAAAGTGATCCGACGGTTGATGTGAATTTGCATCATAGAATTATCAATCGTTTTGCCCTGCTTATCCTGTCCTTCCACTCAAAAGTGGTCCAACGGTTGTGAAGATTCTTGAAGTAGATCCACGATCAAGGATGAATACGGAACCACGACTAGTGAGTGATTTAAATCGTCACACAAACTCCACAATTGGAAGTTGTGCGCTGTTGGCGAGTTAACCACAATCGTTGATCTTCGAAGCTAGAAGATCGGACAGTCCTGACTAATTGCGAGATTGGAACAAGCGTGATGTTTAATTCTTCTTTCAATCTCTGCAATTCATCCCAGCTGTAGATTTGGCATTGCGCATCCAAAGGTCACAATTTAGTATGAATTAAACTTATTGTTTGTTGGATCGATCGCAGTCGTAGATCTTTGAAACTATGAGATCTCATGATCCATACATATTGCGGGATTGTAACTGGAAAGTAGTTTAATTTTGCTTCCGATCTTTGCAATTTATCCTTGCCGTAGATTTGGCGATTGCGCATCAACGATCATGATTTGATCTCAGTTTCATTCGCGCCATACCTACTAAGTTTCAATGCGCCATCTCTTCTGAGCTTTGATCTCTAGGTTTGCTAACTCTCCTAATATTTTATCATAGGATTGTTGATCCTATCGTGATCAACAATAATCACAAATTTCTTCACACTGTTCACTTCTTCTAATATACTGTGCAATGCGCTTTTCCTTCTGATATTTGATCTTCATATTGTTCACTCCTCCTGTTCGTTCCTCCTCCCAAGCTTGCGCTTTCGATCTCTGTAATACTATTTGACATATTCTCCTGACTAATATACTGGTTACATCAATGACAATCTCATCTCTGGTAGTTCATCATTAACAACAGATCATCGCATCAATCTCATCTCTGGTAGTCCATCATTAGAAACATATCATCTCATCGACTATTGACATCAATAATAATATGTCCAACATGCAGAGATCAAGAGTTGGTTGAAAACAAAGGAGCTAGAATTTTAGCAAAAATATAACAGAAACCCGAAGTTAACACTGTGCAAATATTTGGACAAGTACGTATTTAACGACTTGCATGAAGTATTTTTCTATGATTTCCCACATGTGTTGCAGGAGTGGATATTTAGGTTGAAAGAAAACCACCCTACAAATCAGATCAACCATCTAGAGTGGAATTCTATGGAGATCGCACAGTTACAACATGTTAACAATAAATTTACACGCGTGGTATATTTTTGGTTAAGCATCATTGTTGCAGGATTTATCACAGAATTTGCAGTAGATACTGCGAAGTCTTACAGTGAAACAGGGTAAGAGTTCCTGAAGGGACCTAGAGGTAGGTATATCAGATCATTGTATACTTCCATCAAGATTTTACTGTATAAGAAAGGTGTAATGAAAATGGTATCAGGCAACTAAACTTCCTTGCGTGCATGGGGGAAGGGGGGAAGCACTGACAAGATACAGAGAAATGGAGGAAGAGATGAATAAAGGAAAGAAGAAGGAGGCCTTGGATCCAATCATGATGGAGGAATACCATATCAAGAAGATCATGACGACAACTGGAAGAACGCATAGTGGAGCACCCTCCCAATACAAGATGAACAATAAGAAGAGAGCTATAGCCGCAAGGGAAGGCTTGGAAAGTAATGAAGAAGAGGTAGAGGATCTTCGGGCTGTGGAGTAGATTGAGGAAATCCTACGCGCGACATATGAAAGGAAGAAAAGAGGTCCAAGGGCGGGAACCGAAGGAAAAACTCTTATCCATATTAGTGTCAACATGGAACCCATAAACCCATGTGCGACCAATACACCAGAGAGAACACCACGTTTAGACAACCAAATTTCAGTAGAAGAAATGCAACAGGAAATACATCTACACAGGGAGCAACAACTGGGGGAGCCATTTTATGAAGCATTAGTCAAGGATCTACAATGAACGAAGGTAATAGTTCATCATTCAGAATGGCAGGACATGATCCCACCATCAGGGTACCATAATTCAAGGGAGAGGAATCAGAGGACCCTGAGAAGCACTTGTTCACCTGTGAAAAGATATGGGAAGCAAAGCAGATCACAGATGAGGATACAAAACTTGCACAATTAGATATCACACTAAGAGGCCACACACTGGATTGGTACATGAGCTTAGCTGCAAATAGTCCACCAAGAACAACCAGAACAATTTTGGATATCAAAAAGTTGTTGATAAATGAATTCCAGAAGCCTAGCTCAATGGATCAGTACATGAATGAGATGATAGAGATAAGACAAAAACCAGGCAAATCTGTCTGGGAGAT
This sequence comes from Picea glauca, assembly GCA_000966675.3. Classification (NCBI taxonomy): domain Eukaryota; kingdom Viridiplantae; phylum Streptophyta; class Pinopsida; order Pinales; family Pinaceae; genus Picea; species Picea glauca. The sequence continues at coordinate 128,592 of JZKD02S0729742.1, read as the reverse complement.
TGACCATGTATTCAAAAGATTGAAGTATGTCATGACATATATGCAACATAGACATCTATTTGTGAATTTCCTGCTACCACACTTGAAATACCCTTTGAGACAACAAAAGTTTCAAACTCATGCAGAGGCTCTGTAGGCAGACTTACAACTAGAAGAGAACCAATATCAGAAGATAGATCCAACAATAGAGGAGATGAAGGAGGATATGAAGAATTTAGCATTTAAATTGAACCAGAACACGAGTAAGGACAAAAGAGAAGTTGTTTGGTGTAACACATGTAGGAGAGAAGGACATCATAAGAATGAGTGCCCAATATTCGCGCAGTACATGGCAACATGACTGCCAAATCCTTTGCTGACATGATGACTATGGTGTGATATATGTAAGACACAAGGGCAAGATCCATATCATTTTCTAATGATGTAGAAATACCAGAAAATGCCTAAGAGTTCATATTGCAGCTTTTGCATGTTGTGGGCCATGATGAAAAATATTGCAGGACATTGGAGCTGATGAGGGAAAGAACATCAGACACCTATAGGGTGCAGGCAAAAATGATGACAGGGTACGCTGCACCACATTTTAACCAAGTACCATCCCCATATAACACTGCACAACAAAAATATAACACTACGCAACCACAGTACAATACCTCGCAGCTATAGTATAACCCCGTGTAGTATAATTAGGTGTCTCAGTACAATGCCCTACGAGGAGATCGAGATGGCCACAGAGGTGGAGAAAGAGGAGGCATTGGAAGAGGCAGAGGACTGGTGGTATGCCATAACTGTGAACAACCAGGACACTATGCAAGATAATGTCCACTTCCACCCGTGACATGTATGTATTGTCATGCATCAGATCATGACATAGAAGATTGTTCGACACTATTGGGGAATATCCAGGAAAAGAGGAATCAGAACAATAAGAATGTTCAATGGATTTCTGCAGAAGAAAGGGATGATGGAAGAAATATCAACATAGTTATGCACAGAGGAGCTAAAATGGGAGATGATGCAATAAGACAAGATCCAACAAAACACTAATGGGTGAAGAAGAATGTTGAACCACAAAAGCAGCTTGATGCGCAAAACAAAAAGGAGATATTCAAGAAATCCAGACAAGAATTCTTGAAGCCAGACATTGCATCTATCTCAACTACACAACAGACTCAAGACGTACCAACGTACGAGATGCCTTCATCGCTGGATCACACTAATGAAGCACATCCCTTAGGACAAGTAAGTACCATAAAGTATTTTCTGCAATCCTGTGTTAACTACTAAATGATCCATTATCTATTAAAGTATTACAAAATATGTTAGAAATATGTAACACAAATGTAGAGGGAAAGCTAGAGCAGAAAAAAATTAATCACTTGCATACAAGGAGGAGGACAAGTAGAGAGTTCAGACTGAATGCCAACATTGGATATTTCAACATGGGGGATATTATATTGGTTTTAGGCTCCGAATTAAATGTGTTACCCAAGAAGACATGGCAATGTATGGGAGATCCCACCTTAAGATATTCACCTGTTCAGCTGAAACTAGCAAATCAACACAGGGTTCTACCAATTGGAAGGCTAAAGGGTGTGACAATAGATCTGGATGGAGTGCGTACTAAAGCCGATTTTGAAGTGATAGAAATAGTGGATGGCACAACACCTTATCCAACATTGCTTGGCTTGGATTGGGTGTTTGAAAACTAGGCCATAATCAATTTGAAGACAAGGAAGATGGCATTCGAGTCAAGAGAATACAAAGTCATTGTTCCACTAGACCCATCAAAAGGAGAAAATTTTGTAGAACCCACTTGCTTTGACCTAGAAATCAACTAGTTGTACAGAACCACTGCGTGAGAAGAGGATTATGTAAAGCCAACTGCAGATGGAGTACTCAGCTAGAGAAGCATCACATCATGCGCTTCAAACTCAGATACATGATTGGAGAATTGGCAACAGATATTACATGAAGTATCCACAAGAAGGTGTGCAATAATAGACCACACAGTAAGATGGGTAGGTACAGAGATAAAAGAACTTCCCATTTTTCATGGGGTGAATGACTTAGAAGAATTCATAACAAGATACAAAGATGAAGTGTTAGAAAATCATAGGCTCTTAGCTCTGGACATAACACTCAAGGAAACACTTACAAGATGGTGGGGTGTGCACAAAGAGACAGTCAAGGACTGGTACCAATGTAAGCAGTTACTGCGCATTAGATTCGGCACATAACAGAGAAGCAATGAATTGCAAAGATATGATGAACATGGGAAACCAGTAGAACACTTGGAGAAGTGTAGAACACTATATAAAATGACACCACCATAATAATGGCCTCATCAGTTTATTCATACATTGGAAGGAATTCCAAAAAACTGGTATGTCGACCAGGAACTGCGCAGAGGCACTGCAGAATGGACAACATTACAACATAATTTTACAGTCACTTTCTCATTTGACCATGAGAACCCCAATATTGATTCAACACTCAAACAAATCATATGGGTGATATTTATTAAGGAACCAGAGGTTGAACTTATAACAAAGTATTAACAATAGATGTTGGCACAGGGGAAGACCTAGGGTTCAACGCTACAACAATGCACCATCAAAACCCTAACTACCGGCCCTTTCAGCAACACCTGTGAAGCAGATGAAGTCTCACCCGAGGTAGAGGTAGGTTTGGTTGCAGGACTCAGATGTCTGCAACCTTAGATGGGACACCGATATGTGATTACAACACCTTAACAAAGCACTTAACAATTATAGTTCACAGTATTCACTTCGTAGAGAAAACACATATTACAGAGCAACACAATATTCAACCAGATCTAACATATAGACACACTTAGCATAAGGGAATAGATCAGATATAGCATTTATTCACATTACCAATCACTAAGCTACTATATCAAATGCATCTAAACATACATTACTACATTAATCATATGAACAATAAACAATCACAATGCACAAAGCAACCATAACACAACATATACGTGGTTCACCCCCAGCCTAGGGATACGTCTACCAACTCTTATTCTCTTTTATTATCTTTGGTCAATCAACTACATGCACAAAGCCTCAAAATCCTACTCTGCATAGGACAAGAGATCCGCACACACTTCCCTAGATCCTCCTTCCTCGATCTAGGTCACAACACAAAGCCTTTACACAATCACTTGCACTTAGCTCTGCAAGTTCTCAACATAACATGCATGAAGAATTTACAATCTGTACTTAGCACTTAGCATAGTACCAAGAAAACCTTCTCTCCTCCTCTCTTACATCGCCTAGACTTCTATTTATATATTACAAAAAGTAAACCCATGGGTCGAAATCCCCATACCCGTTACATAAGCCCAAAGGCCAAAAAACCCTAAAAAGGGGCCGAGATCCCATGATCTTCGCTTCGACTTGCACTTTGCCTTCAACAACCTGTCGAAGTCCTAAAAGTAGGTCAAACATGACCAAGGGTCCTCAAAACTTGGTCAAGGGATAATAGGCCCCCAACACTCACCTGTTTCTCATCCCGAGTCACTCTGATCTGGGTAGCTTTGCTTCAAAAGCTTCGAGCTTGGCTCAAGCTACTTTGACCTATTGCTGTGCCAATGTGTCCTACTCAATGAACTCTTGGATAACTGATTCATTGATAGGTCCCTCTAAGTGCTGTTAAACTGCAGTGACGACTTGTTCCAGTTATGCTCCTCGACCTCAATCTCTGCGAATTGTTGGCAAGCCTCGTCCTAGATTGGTTGGAGCCTCTGAGCCACTTCCATTACTTTTCTCTGAATGGCATGGACTTTCTTTTGAGTAGTGTGCTATTCTTGGGATCTCTTCATCCTTTCCATGGCTGATAGGAGCTTCAACTGCGCCTGTACTATTTCTTCTTGCTGCTTTGCCTACTAGAGCTGTGACTCTAGTGCCTTCAATTCAAGATCCTCAATGAGTCACTCATAAGTCTGGGCACTGTGATCACTTAGTTGTTTACATTCCATGGTGAGGGCCTTGATTCTCTCAACTGCGCTTTGAGCAGTTTTTTCTCTTTGATCTCGTACATCCTGCAAAGTGCTGGGAACTGTTCGTAGCTCTAGATCTGTGATTCACTGTTGAAGCTGCTAGATAAATTCCACAAGTTGCGCTATTTGATGCTCTACTGGTTCTTCCACTTTTTTCTCTAAGCCTGTCATAGAGAAAAGTGCTCTTCTGACTACTTCTTTGACTCCGAGCTTCTCTGTAAGCAACTGCTCTTTCTCTTGCTGGATTTGTGCTTTCTCCTCTTCAAACTTTGTTTGGAGAGAAACCTTCTCCTGCTGCGCAGCTCAATGTTTCTCTATGAATACTTTTTGCACTTGCTTTAGGGACTCTGTGCCTATTCTATTTCTTCCTGTGCACAACGAAGGCGAGCTTCAGTTGCATCAGCTAGTTTGCGGAGTTGGGTAGGCTCATCTCCTAACTCTGGTGCTTTTGATGGTGGGGGCACAGTGGATACTGCATGGCTGGATTGAAGGGCCTGCTGTACCCCTCTGATTTCAACCTCGATTCTTTCATACATCTCCTCCTGCTTGGCTTCATGTTTCTGCAAGACGTCATGCGAGGCATCTGCTACAACTACGATGATGAAGTCGAAGTCATCGACCGTGAGCACGATTTGCATCGTGGTTTTTCTCACTCTTGACTTCTTCCATGAGGTAGTTTTCATGGAGGAAACCTTTCTTTTCTTCGAGGGACCAACCTCATCAACATGATACCTAGGTGGTGTTACTTTGCCTTGCTTCTGCTGATCTTCTTTGCCATTGGTCTCTTCTCTATCTACTTTGTCATCACCTCCTTGTCCATGTGATACTGAAGCAGTTGCATCTGATGTATTGCTCAGGTTTTGTACTTCTTCGGTCTTCTTTCTTTTGCTGGTTCCAAGTGTGTTGTGTTCTTTGTGAGTGGCCTCCAAGTTGCCAATTAGTTTGGGATCAAACATTTTTGCAGGGTCAACAGGGATAAGGAGGTCTGCTGACTAGTCCTTAGTTATCTCTTTGAGGTCCTCCTCTGTGAGCTTATAATATGAATGAAGCTCTTCTTTATGCTCGTTTGCCTACACAACGATATAAATGAAGTGTCGATTTGCACATAACTTCATGAGAGGTCTAAACCAGTGCAGGGTGTTTGGTGTCATGCGAGGGACATCCCTAATAGCCCTCTTCAATTGGAGATAGTACGTGTGGAATACTGCATTCAACTGCCACTATTTTCCCATATCGCTCAAGTACCAGAGCGTGGTGAACTTCGTAGCAATCGGTTCGAATGACTCAATATCCAAGAAGACCTCACCTTTCGACATCTCCCAAGAAGTAAACACTATGAGGATCAGGAGCCATCTAAAGTGGAACTCATAGCCCTAATCCTGAGCTTCGCAACAATCCAATTCCAACTGGCTGACTAGGTACTTCGCCGAGTTCATATGGAGTCCTTCTACGCATTTTTCGGCGAGGTCAACAACGAATCCTGTGACCTGTGTACGTATGTTCTTTCTCACGAGCTTTCCTGCGATCAGCTACCAGGCTAGGTGCATTGCGCCATTCTGGATGGAAGCTACCTTGTAGTCTCACATCCCCTTTTCTACATCGCCATATGTGTCTTTGATCCTCTGTGCGAATGCGCGATCTGTAGCCTTCCCTGGGTAGAATTCCTATGGGCCGGGTCCCTGCATGCTCAATACGGTGATCCTATGGATCAACATCAGATCGACCATGATGCGTCGATCTAGCCATAGATATCCTCCATGATAACATGATAGCAGGAGCTTAACACACGTGTTAACCTCCTGGTGCCTTCCAAAGTGTGGAATATTCATCACATTCAAGAGGGTGGACTGCGCAAGTGATCCAGGTGGATATCGGTGGCCACCCACCTTCTCCAACTAGCCCAAAACATGTTTCTGGCAATTTTGTTAATTTACTATTTTTAGCAGTTTTTAACTTCCAGGGCCATTTTGAGGCCCTAAATGATGTTTTTTGAGAAAACGGGGAGCAACATGGGTCATAGATCATGTTGCTCACCCAAAAGTTGTAGTTCTCGGATAGATCTTTCCAACGAGCTATTGAGCGCCCCAAACGGAGATCGTATACAAAAGTTACGCCCCTGGGAAGTTTATGTATCAACTACCCCCATCGGGGCCCACAAACCTTTTGGATTTTCAACTTCCGGGGTTACGGTTTTGGATTTTACTTATGTTAAAAAGGACCTTATAGCCTCATTGTAATAATCATCTTCACACGGATGCGAGTAGCCGTCACATCTCTTCTCAAAGATAAGCTACCACCATTCTAGCGAGTCTTTCACTCTGTATTTTACAGTCTCTGTACATTTATTTCATTAATAGAAATCGTGTACTAATGTATATCTGTGACTCTTGTTTTATTTCCTCTATATCTCTGTTATATTGTTGTCTCTCTTGCAATATCTCTGTGCATTTATTTATTATATCTCCGATCTCATTTCGTGCTGAGATCAGTGGTATCAGAGCAGGCTGCTCTTGATTGTTTTCAGTGCATGTCCTCGACGAGGTCTGAGTATAGCAAGTTGGGTCTCGAGCTTGTCTCTCTTGAGGACAAACGCTCTCACACACCCAAGAAACCCTCAATGGCGGAAGAAAATAAAAATGACGGAGCAAACTATCCTATCAGTTTGTTGCTTGAGAAAGCTCTCACGCGACAGAGGGACAAAATGATGGAGAATTTTTCCCACATCCTTCAATGCCTCCTGATAGCATCAAACACATCTTCATCAAGCGACCACTTTGGAGGCACCTCACCTTTCAAGGTACAGGTTAATTTTGATATTCCCATATTTGAAGGTCAAATAGATGCAGATGCCCTAGATAAATGGTTA
>JZKD02S0729742.1:91569-112182 GCA_000966675.3 Picea glauca | reverse complement strand
ATGGCCCTTGTGGGGGTCATTTTGCTGATAAAAGGACCGGGCATAAAATTTTAAGGATGGGCTATTTTTGGCCCAACATATTTCAAGATGCCAAGAAGTATGTCCAAGATTGTGAAAGTTGCCAGCGCATGGGTCAACCAACTCACAGGGATGAGATGCCTCTCCAGTCTTAGGTAGTGTTAGAACCTTTTGAGAGATGGGCCATGGATTTTGTAGGACCCATTCACCCACCTTCTAATCAGAAAGTCTATATATTGGTCTGTACAGATTACATGACCAAGTGGGTGGAGGAAAAAGCACTTATCAGAGCCTCAGAAGAAGCTGTCTTAGCATTCTTGTTTGAAGATATATTTGTTAGGTTTGGTGTTCCCAGAGAATTGGTCACTGATGGAGGACCCCCTTTCAAATCATATAAATTTGAAGCTCTACTCAGTAAATATCATGTTTTACATAGAATAGCTTCTCCATACCATCCACAAGGCAATGACCAGGTGGAAAGCACCAACAAAGTTATCGAAGCCATTCTTACTAAAGAAGTGAGAGAAAATCGTAGGGATTGGTTTGACAGATTGCATGAAGCTCTATGGGCTTACTGAACTACTTGGAGGAGCACAACTAGTTTTTCTCCTTACGAGCTGGTATATGGAAAAGCCCTGTTTTCCCCATTGAATTCGAAATCAAAACCTTAAGAACTGCATCACAAAACAACCTCGACTTGACTATGGCACAGAAAGACAGACTGTAGCAGCTCAACGAGATTGATGAAAAGCGTTTGGACACCATCCATCAAACCACAGTGATTCAACAACAAAGAACAAAATGGCATGACCGAGTCATCAAGAAGAAATTGTTCCAGAAAGGAGATTGGGCTCTGTTGTATGATTCACGCTTTAAGGAATTTCAAGGTAAGTTGCGTACACGATGGCTAGGACCTTACGAGGTAGACATCGTTTTTCCCAATGGGACAGTGCGATTGATTACTATTGATGGATCCAATACACAGTTACATGCAAATGGTCATCGCTTGCGTTTGTATCAACGTCCACTGTCCAAGGCAGAATTCAAAACTAGATGTACAGTTGATACAGGTTATCAATTCTTAAACGCAAAGGAGCTTGCTCCTTCCCCTTCTGAACTTTAGGACTTCTTTCGCTGAGACCTTGTATATAAATAACCTCAACAAAATTTGCATTTCTCTGTTTTTAGTTGAAATTTCTCTATTTTCTTTACTATGCTAATAAAGCTTTGAAAGGTATCAGGCAGTTATGTGTGTGCAGGTGGATTGATGAACAACAAGGTTGAGTAGCGCAAAACGAGTCAAACGATTAGTTCATGGAAGTTGAAAAACTTTCTAGAAACTAAGTAATGTAGCATTTGGCCAATTTCCATGATGTTACACCCCTTTTTCGCTAAATTGGCCGATTTCCATGCTGTTACACTTTCTTCCGATAAATTGGCCGATTTCCATGCTGTTACACCTACCTCCGCCATTTTTTTCGAAGAACCTGTTGATACACTAATTGCTGTTATTCTTTCTTGCCACTTCACTCTTTCTTTTTTGCATTTTTGCTGATGCTGCTGCTCCAGCCCTCCAATCTTTCCATGCCACAAAACCACTAATTAGACAATACTGATGCTCTCTATCCGAAAGTGCTGCTTCATAATGACTTGACTTCACATCCGACGATTTCTAGTTGGCTAACTACAATAAGGACTCCGTTTCTTCTCCAGTTTTCACTTCTCTCACGATCCTTCATCATGTCAGCTATTCTGCGCAACTCAGATGGCGGTTGGATAGTGCGGTTAACTCCGACAGGTCATTATGTGCGGTAAGATATGAGGTACGTGATTAATCCTACATGTTAAAGTAATGAAGATATAAAAGCATGGTTTCCTATTTACTAACCGGTTGTCATAAATCGATGCACCTAGAGCCAATCCGCTTAGTTGGGGGGGGGAAACGTAAATCTAGCTGTCCATACCAAATTTTATACACACCTCCACCACCTTTCCGCCCACACTTCTTTTTAATGAGACACTATATTCTTTCTGCAAACCACGTTTGAGCTTGTTGCGTCTCTGATTTAGGTGATAGTTTCTCCTCCTACGTGTCTGTGAGACTCTCAAGCAACATCATGGGAGGATCCGCTGTGAGATATGAACCCGCAACTCTGGACAGTTTGCTGCTACACCCAGAGGCCTACCAAATATTTCTCTAGGCCGGCTGGATATCATATTTTAAAAAGTTGAAGGGGTTTAATGAGGACGAGGTATTGGAGTTTAGTCAAAATCTTACCGAAGGGTATTCAATGGTGAAAGGGGCAATAATTCCAATGTCAGAAGAAAGCATTGCTGCTGTAATAGGGTTGCCAAGAACAGGAAACCGATGGTTGAACATAAAACACTCTTCCGGATGCACAGAAGGGTTTCCTTCTCAACACTGAGCAAGTTTAGACCAAAGTCAGAGGTGTAGATGTCAATTCCTTACCAGAGCCATGGGGGAAAGTCACAGAATTTCTTAAAAGGTACATTACCTGCGAAGGCCGATACCAAGTTGTTTATTTTTTTGATTTCATCTTATTATCACATCTGCGACATAAGAAATTCATAAACATTCCTTATTTTCTCCACCATTCATTGCATAACATGGCTCATTTTGTAAAAAAATTCCAAGAACCCCAAGAACTGCATTTCTAATCACAGACTCATTGGCCTATTAATTCACAGAGGTATGGGCATTTCCAATAACTGATTACCTATTGTAGCAGACCAACCACATTCTGTACATACAGATATGATTGCACCAGTCCTTGAAAACACAACCCATGGACCTCTTCCTGAGCCTCTGCCCTCGGCTGCAACAATAGTCTAAACCCCTACTGTTGCTACCCGTAAGACGACTCAGAAAAGAAACTTCATAACTCGAAGCCATCCTGGCACCAGCCAGACAAGCCTCGACGAAATTGCATTGCAATAGCCTGTAGCTGTGGTCGAACAAACAGATGAACAACCAACCACTCAACCAAGACATGCATCACAACACTTGGCTACAACACCTATCATTGAAAACCTACCCCCTGTCTCTAAAAATAAAACCCATGCTCCTATCTTTGGATCAACGAGAAAGAGAACAAGGTCAACACGGTCCATTGCGACACCTATCATTGACAAACTACCTCCTGTCTCTGAAAAGAACACCCCTGTTCCTATCTTTGCATTACCTAAAAAGAGAGCAAGGTTAGCATGGTCCACTGTAACATCAAGTCTACTTACCTCCTCTGTTGTTGCACCGACATTCACACAGAACCCTCCTATTGCTGCAACAGCCGATCAAGCGCCTACTATCATTACCAGTGCATCTTCTCATAAAAGAAAACATCCATTCAATGGAAAACCTTAGAGAGCCCTTGCCCAAATTGGATCAACAACAAATCAGAGCCCTCTGGCTGCTGTGACAGAGAATTTTATAGAGTTACAAATACCAGGTTTTACTTTATGCACATAACTTCAAGAAACTATTCTCTCCTTTCAGAATGAAGGTACTCAAATCGCAGTAGAATCATCGGCTCCGCCTGATGATTCTGTGCATCACACGTCCATTGACGATGTCCAGATCATCACAGACCCCAGTATGCCAGAATATCCTCCTTGTGTGGTTGAGGAAGAATGCCCCGTTCCTCCTCCAACAATGAAGAAGAAAACCCCTGCTTTCGTTTCTATTTTACCCAGGAGAAGAACCAGGTCCACTAGGTTTGCCGAAGCTGCAATTGGATGGCAAGATGTGGAACATGCTATTCCTATTCTTCATTCACTATCCTCTATGGTTGATGCAGGGACAGTTCCACACGAACCAACTGTCCAAGTGGCATCTATTCCACAGGACCCAGTCATGACATATACCGCTATTACACAAGAACCAGCTATCCAGGTCGATACTGTTACACCAGAACCAACTGCTCCACAGAGGATTGTTCCACCATTGATAGTAATACCAGAACCAAATGTCCAGACTGTTCCACTAGAACTAGTCCTAACAGACACAACTGTTACACAAGAACCAACTACACAACATGCTGAGGATGTGCCACTTTCCCAATTGTTTGTCCAAATAGAGAGAAAGATCAAGAATACAAAAAATTCCAGAATCGCTGCACTAATAACAGAGAATGATAACCTCAAAGAAGAGTTAAATACCCTGAAACAAGAGGTGGAGGCTGCTCGACAGAAGAATCCAGAAGGGATAACCTTGGACATCCTAGCACTGACAAAAGCTGTTATGGACAGAAACAAAGAACTCATGTGCTTTGAGTGCAGAAACATTTACTTTGAGGCAGGATATGAGGTAGTCAAAGTTCTAGTCGCTAAAGGGGTAGCAACAATCTCAGTCAAGACTGAACATGAACTTATTTCTACACAAAAATTAGTAAAACAGAGGAGATCTCAATGCCATAAAACAACTGCTAGTATACCAGAAGATTGCAAACAAGAACCTCTCAAACAAGAACCTCTGTTTCCTTCACAAGTTGTTACTCAAGCAACTCAAACTGATTATGTTCTCAAAGATAAAGAAACTTAGACAGATTGTTGACACAACATATTTTCTTTTGGACACAACATTTTTCAATACCGACACTTAGCAATTTCTCTTAGCAATTTTTCACTGGAGAGACAATTATCTACTTCAGCTACAAAGTAAAGTTTGAATGTGTTTTGCATGAGGACATGCAATGCCTTTAGTTGGGGGGCATGTTAGGACCCATAAATGTCCCTTTTTCACTACATCTTTTGCCCATTCCACCTTCTCATTCCTAAGCTAAATGACTATTATAATGAGTACTAAGACCGTTTTTCCCAAGGTATGAACTATTCATCTCTCTTTTATATTTTCATTTACTTATCATGTTTGATTGGTAACATTCACATATTTTACCCATGAAATGATTTAACTAATGATCAAAATGCTTAGAACAACCCACTTCAAGAAACTCACTGCTGTTACAACTATGCGCCAATCTTGGAAGCTATTACATGACTGCTGCAACGGATGTCACCAATCCTGGAAGCTATTACACAACTACTGCAACAGAAGCCCATCAATCCTGGAAGCTGTTACAACAGACGCCACCAATCCTGTTGTTATACAACTGCTGCAACACCTGCTGATTAGATATGTTGGCTCACGATGTTGATCAAGGAGAGTTCTAGATTTTGTATTAATGATATCAAACGAACAACTTGAGAATCGAGGATTCTCAAGACTATTCTGTTTATGTTCTACTGAATGACTTTGACTTTAAATAACAGAGATTTTGTAATGAAAATGATTTTTTTTTTTCTGGAGAAAGAAAAGTAACGCTTATTGTACACAAACATTTTTGGCAATTGAATGAAACAATAGATTGAATTCCTTTAGCAGACTGTAACCTATTTCTTTGAGAGGATTCAGTGAGAAGGAAAAGGCCCACCTTCCTCACCGATTCCCCTCTGTTTTGAATTCTAGATTACTTGTTTTAAATGCGAATGATTTAACTGTTAGACATTTCTAGACTACAACTTCTGTTATAGTTTAGTTCCTTCTTGTTAGATGCGCATAAATTTTTCTCATGCGAATTAGAAGTGGATTGCTGAACATTGCTGGAGAACTGCTTTCCCTTTTTCTGCATTAAGTTAAGATCTTATTTTCGAGAAATAAAAGTGTGAAGTACCTTCTTGCAATAAGTAGATTTCCTTTCTGCAAATAGTATAGAACTTCTTCTTGCAAATGTAAATTAGAAAATTAGATTAGAGTAGGAAATCCATGGTTCTTATACATTCATCAGTTTAGATTTCAATTATGATTTCAAATATGTAGAACTCCAGCTGTATCAGCACAACTGTGTTAGTGATAATGTTTGTTTTTTTTAACTTCCCTACTACAATTGGATTAGAGATGCTTTCATAATCTAGCATAGACTGTGCACAATTATATTGAAATAACAGACTTCCCTGGGTTGACAATTTATATTGAACACTTTGATTTTCTATTTAATTAGGCAATTAAAGTGCCCAACACATACCTAGATCCATACTTTCGAAATAAAAATTTCCACTTATCTTACCTTTTCAATCAAAACTTTTCACTGTTCTTACCTTTAACAAAGAACAAAGCTTTAAGATCTTACCTCTTTTCTTTAGATTTGACTTTTCTTCTTAGCATAGAGCTTCACAAGTCAAGTAGACTACTGCGCACTAAAGCAACACATCTACGCATAGAGCTTTCTTTTCTTCAGTTCCTAGCAATCACAGTTTCAGGTCCCGACAACGAAACCATTTGTTGGCACATGGGTAGACCCAGGGTTCAACGCTACAACAATGCACCAACAAAACCCTAACTATCGACCCTTTCGACAACACCTGTGAAGTAGATGAAGTCTCACTTGAGGTAGAGGCACGGGTGGTTTAGGACTCAGTTGTCTACAACCTTAGCTGGGACACCAATCTGTGATTACAACAACTTAACAAATCACTTAGCAGTTATAGTTCACAATATTCCCTTCGCAGAGAAAACCCTAATTACAGAGCAACGTAGTATTCAACCAGATCTAACTTATAGATGCACTTAGCATAAGGGAATATATTAGATCTAGCATTTATTCATATTACTAAGCACTAAGCTACTATATCAAATGCATCTAAACATACATTACTGCATTAATCATATGAACAATAAAAAATCACAATGCACAAAGCAACCATAACGCAACATATACATGGTTCACCCACAGCCTGGGGCTATGTCCACCAACTCTTCTTCTCTTTTATTATCTTCGGTCAATCAATTACATTCACAGAGCCTCAAAATCCTACTCCACATAGAATAAGAGATCCGTGCACACTTCGCTAGATCCTCCTTCCCCGATCTAGGTCACAACACAAAGCCTTTACACAGTCTCTTATAGTCACTTGCACTTAGCTCTGCAAGTTCTCAACATAGCATGCACGAAGAATTTACAATCTGTACTTAGCACTTAGCACAATACCAAGAAAACCTTCTCTCCTCCTCTATTACGTCGCCTAGACTTCTATTTATATATTACAAAAAGGGCCTAAACATGGGTAAACCCATGGGCTGAAATCCCCATACCCGTTACATAAGCCCAAAGTCCAAAAATCCCTAAAAAGGGGCCGAGATTCCACGATCTTCGCTTTGACTTGCGCTTTGCCTTTGACAGCTTGTCGAAGTCCCAAAAGTAGGTCAAACATGACCAAGGGTCCTCAAAACTTGGTCAAGGGCCAACAACAGAATAGATAGATAGTGAAATAACTATCATTGTGCTATCATGTGCAGGAAGAAGCACCAGATGAAGATGACCCATGCAAAATTCAAATTACAGAAATTGAAGGAGACAGAGAGGTGGAAGGTCCATCTCTAGCATCAGAATTATTTGTTGTGCCAATTAAGGTGAAGAAAGTAAATACTGGGACAAATGATAATCCCAAAATGGTAAGTATTGGAGATTACTAGGATGAACAAACAATGGAGAGAATAACAAAGTTGTTGCGCAAGTAGAGTGACCTGTTTCCAACATCCTTATAGAGATGAAAGGCATAGTAGCTGAGATAGGAGAGATGAAGATACCTCTCAAGCTTGAGGCTAGATCAATCAAACAATGACCACATAGAATGGACCCAATATATAAGAAAAAAGTAAAAGTAGAAATCGACAGAATACTGGACGTTGGAATTATAGAACCAGTAGAAGAATCAGAATGGATAAGCCCTATGGTAGTCCAGGAGAATAATCAAGGAGACATAAAGATATGTGTTTCTCTAAGAAAGCTGAATGATTTTTTCCTACATACCATTTTCCCACCCCTTTCATAGATAAGGTATTAGAGAATGTGGGAGGCCAGGAAGCATACTCATTCACAGATGGATTCTTAGGCTACCATCAGATCAAGATAACTCCATAAGACAGATAAAAGACCACTTTTTCCACAAAATGGGGATCCTACTAGTACACAGTCATGCATTTTGGGCTAAAGAACCCACCAACAATATTCTCAAGAGTAGTCATAGTTTCCTTTAAAGAATTCATCCATCAATTTTTAGAAGTATATCTGGATGATTGGATAGTCTATAGACTGTTGAAAGATCATGTAGAGGTGTTAAGGTTGATGTTGCAAAGATGAAGGCAGTGTCAGCTATCTTTAAATATCAAGAAGTGCATATTTGGGACACCTTTTGGAATACTATTGGGACATATAGTCTGTAAACAAGGGCTTTTGGTGGATCCTGTAAAGGTTGCAGTCATTGTCAACTTACCACCACCCAAATCAGTATGCCAGTTGAGAGAAACATTGGGACACACAGACTACTACAGGAAATTCATAAAAGGGTATGCGTAGATCATTGTATCAATGGAGAAATTGTTGAGGAAGGATATTAAATTCCAGTGGAATGAGGACTGTCAATGAGGTTTGGACACTCTAAAATAAAAAATGGCCACAACATTCATATTAGTATTCCCAGACTGGGAAAAGACATTTCATGTGCATGTAGATGCATCAACCATAGCACTTGGAGCTATTCTAGCACATCCAGGAGCAAGAGAGCTAGACCATCCTATAGAGTTTGCAAGAATAAAACTGATTAATAAGATTTCCGTGGTTTGAGTTTTCATGATTGATCGGAATGGCCACAGTTTTGTCAAGAGACTGTCGACGTTTCAGATCCAGAACAGGATCCATCTTCAGGACAATGAGCTTGGGTTCAAATGATGAGAAGAGATGGTATTAAGTACTGGAGGTGGAGGAAAATCTAGGTGTCAGATAGGTTTTATTGGTAAAGTTCTTTCTTAATCATGATTAAGTTTTTTAGGGTTTTCATTTTGTTTTATTGGTTTTAATGATAATTTTAATTTATTATTAGTTAATGTTTATTAATTTTATTTTTAATTTTAATTAATTGGAATCTAGGTATTATGTAATTTAAGGAGTAGGGTTTATTTATTAAAAGGTTTGTTAATCTTTTGTTTAATTAACTAGAATCTAGGTATTGTTTTACTTAACAACATTAATAGGTTAATTTTGAGAATCTAGGTATTATGTAAATTTTGTTTATTTGTTTAGTGTTTTTTTTGAATTGAATGTTCATTAATCTTAATTTTAGGGTTTATTTGTTAGGTGTTATGTAAATTATTAAGTTATTAGGGTTTTGTTATTAAGGTTTTAAAGTTTCTTAAATATTTATTAGTTTAAGGCATTAAAATTAATTATAATCAACTGTGTTTCTAGGTTTTAGGTTAAGTTAATAAAAGGTTTTTATTAAGCTATCTTGAACTAGGTTAGTTTTACCTATTATTAAAATTATGAGCAATTTTGTTCAAAGTGTTTTTTGGGGTGTGATTTTTAATTGGGTGGGGTATTATGAATTAATTTTAATATTGAGATTATTATTGTTTATTATGAATCAAAGGGAACTGATTTTCGCTTAGTTCTAACTCACTATCTTTGTTTAGGTTACTAGGATGTTTCCAGATTTCAGTGGCTTTTCTAATATGTCGTTTAAAGAGGTGGTTTTCTTTGGCGAGGATTTTGGTGTCTTCTAGGCGAATGTGGTGTCTTGTTTTAAGGGAGTGTTCAGCTAGGGCAGAGGTGTGGATGCGTTCATTCTTAATGTCAACTCCATTTTCTTTTATCCTGATTTGGAAGGAGCGACTGGTTTCACCGATGTAGCATTTTCTGCATGAACACTCTATTTTGTAGATTCCTTTGTTTTTGTGAGGGTCAAGCTTGTCTTTGACGGATCTCATATTATGTTTGATGGTTTCAAGTGGTTTGAAGGAGGTCTTAATCTCTTTTTCGCTAAGGATTCTTGCAATCTTATCGGTCACTCCTTGGATGTAAGGGAGGCAGACATCTCTATTAGGGTTCTAGTCTTTTGGGACGGTGGGATTATCTCGGGTTTTTTCTAGGGCTCCGTTTATTGCATTCCTAATGTCTTTTTGTTTATAACCTATGTTTTTAAAAGTCTTGCTAAGGTGATATGTTTCTTTATCCAGGTGTGCTTCATCTGAGATTCTTATGGCTCTAGTGGCTAAATTTTTTAGGACACCTAGTTTCTGGCTGGGGTGGTGCTGGGAGTTAGCGTGGAGATAGTTCTTAGTGTGGGTCTTTTTTCTATAAACTGCATGTCCTAGATCCCCATTATTTTTCCTTTTGATAAGAACATCTAGAAAGGGTATGCTATCATTCTCTTCAAGTTCCATTGTGAATTTTATTTCTTCGGATATGCTGCTAAGGTGTTGAAAGAATTGATGTAATTCCTCTTTCCCGTGGGGCCAAAGAACATTGGTGTCATCAACAAATATTTTCCACCTTAAGGGTTTTAGGGGAAAGGAGTTTAGGGCTCTCTTTTCAAAATTTTCCATGAAAAGGTTGGCAACAATGGGGGACAATGGGGAGCCCATTGCTACGCCGCTGGTTTGCTCATAGAATTCTCCTTGATAACTAAAGAAGATGGAGCGTAGGTAGACCTCTTCTAGGTTAGTTGTTTCAGGATCAATGGTTTCTTTGAAAATTTGGATAGCTTCATATAGAGGGATTTTAGTGAAAAGGGAGACTACATCAAAGCTAATGAGGGTGTCTTTAGGTCTTACTTTTCATTTTTGATGATTTTAATAAATTCATTAGAGTCTTTAATGAAAGAGTTAGTGTGGCCTACCAAGGGGCTGAGGATCTTGGCTATGTGTTTAGAAAGTTCATAGGTTGGTGAACCTATGGTATTCACTATCAGTCTGAGAGGAATATATTCTTTGTGAATTTTAGGTAGATCGTAGATCCTTGGGGTGATCTCATAGTTGGGGGTTAAACGCTTCTTAGTTTTTTCGTCTAGGTTAGAGTTGTTGATGATATTCTTTACTTGTCTTATAATATTTTTAACAAGGTTGCAATTAAGTTTCCTATAGCTGCCACTTTGGGATAGGTGTTCATTCATTTTCCTATTGTAATCACTAAGGTTCATAAGAACTGTGGCCCCGCCTTTGTTTGCTCTAAGAATCACCAAATTTTCATCGTTTCTTAGGTCCTTTAAGGCTGCATGTTCTTCTTTACTCAAATTTCTTTTCAAAGGTTTGGCTTTGCGTAGAATATCTGAGCAGTCTTGTCGTATTAGTTCTTTGCATTCATCGACGAGGTGTTGTATGCTATCCTCTACGCAACATATGATGTTATTGATGAGGATGGAGGTTGGCGAAATATTAGAGTCAGAGCAGAACTACAATACTACAGAGAGAGAAGGCATAAAAATGGTATATGAACTGCAAAAATTAAGACACTACCTACTTAGGAAACACTTTAAAATGTGCACAAATCATTATGCCCTCAAGTACCTAGTCAATAAGCTAGTGTTGGGGGGGAGAATCTGTAGATGGTTACTGTTATTCTAGGCATTTGACTTTGAAGTGATAGTCAAGCCAGAGAAGTTGAATGCGGGACCCGATCACCTGTCGAGGATCACCAATGTAGAGGAAACTACAAATTTAGAGGACAACTTCCCTGATGCACATTGATTTTCAGTGCAAGTAGTTGATGAATATAATGATGACATCATTGAATACTTGAGTACAGGGACTGCGCCACAAGAATTCAACACTGCACAAAAGAAAAATCTGGTAGTCAGAGCTATAGACTATCAATTGATTGCAAGACACTTATACAAGATGGGCGCATAAAACATCTTGAGAAGATGTGCACTTGAACATAAAAGGCCTAGGATTTTTTTTTTCTAAGTGAGTTTAAGAGCCTGTATTACTAAAAGAGGGTTATAGTACAATAAAAGGGAACTCCCTGGTCTGCCAAAAAGGAAACCAGGCTAGAGGTTCCAGAGATGCGCTTTCTGAAAAAATCTAGGAGTATGACTGGACTACCACCGTGGGAAACTAGCCCAGTCCTACCATATCTAGTTTTTGACAAGGTAATCACAACGAACATGAAAAAGAGAAACATAGACTAAACAGATGTAGGACTAACCCGACTAAATTTCCAGTAGACTAACTAGACGCTAGTCCAAGATGATGATATGCTTCTTTCCTTCCTCAGCCTGGCCCTTGTTCTCCTCCTTTTGGGAGACGATGTGAGTCTTTCTGATGAGTGCTGGCGCTCCATTCCCGTTGGCTGGCATGATGTCCATGTGATGGACGTAGCGTAGGTAGAGGTGGAATTGAGAAGCCATCCACTCAATCTTGGCTTGTTGTTCCTTCTTGACCTCAGTTAGCAGTCTGGTAATGGTTTCCAAACTACTGAGGCGTCTCAGGATTTCATGCAACAATTTCGTGTGTTCCTTGTTGTTCTCCCGTCTGGCGTCCTCCCTTTCCATGCTTACTTTTCCAATCAACATCTTTGTTTGCCATGCCATTTCCACCATTTTGTGGTAGAGGGTTTCCCTGGGTTGCGTGGCTCCTGGTTCAGTTACCCAGTCCGTTTCCTGAGTCAGAGCATCCCATGTTTTTCCCTTGCGACTTCTTTTGACTTCCTTTTCCAAACGGTTAATGGTCGCCTTTAATTTCATTGCAACCAGGGTGTGAAAGGTGCCCTCCACGTCTCTGGCCGCCTGCTCCATCCTTGAAACTCGTCGGGGATTATTCTGAGTTCCCTTCCCCAGGGGGTTCCTTTTGCTGTGCGTTCACTTTATTCGCACTATCTTGTCTGGCCTATGGAATCTCCTTTGCTGGATTATCAACCTGTTTCCTGGCCTTATGTCTATGGTGGCTCCTACAATTGTGCTCTTTTGTTTACATCTATTACTGTTGTTTCTTCTCTTATTGAAATTTCCCTGCTGAGGGCTCATCCTTCCAAGCATGGTCTGCCCGTAGAGGTGAACCTTCCGGTCTTTTTTCCATGCCATGGTACATATGATCATGATGATTCCACCGTTATCCATGTACCAACCCTTTCCCTTGCTCGCTTGATATCCTAATGAGCATCTCCCCGTACCTAGTCTTTGGCGTTGTGGGTTGGTACTGGTTCATGTCAAACCCTCTTTCCTTGCATCATTCGTTGCCTGCTGTATGCCATCAATACTTTCCCATAGTATTTCCCCACAAATCTTATTGTTGACACGACCTTGTTGCCGTACCCTCACCTGTTGTATAATCTGATTCTACATTGTGATTGGTGGTCAAGTGTTGGCCAGTCTTATCCTGCCTGGGTCCTTCGTGCTGTCCTCTGGGCCTTTCACTGCCCTCCTCGATGTGACCTTCCTTGCTTAAGTTGCTGTCACAATATTTTGTCGCTAGTTGGAGGCATTCCATTTTGAATTGTCCTTTCGGGATGTTGAGCCAGGTAGTATCTAGTTTTGGTCCTTCCTTTCTAACCCCCTTGTTGGAAATTATGTCCGCCAGGCCATTTGTTGACCTTTGTACCCAACAAAACTTCATTGTGTTAATTGTTTGCAAATGCTCCTGAATGTTTTGTAGGGAGTGTGCCAGGCGCCAATGTCTCTGGACTTTTCCCACTCTGGTGCCATTTTGGAGTCTCTTTACTTTTTTGATGACCAAGGTGGAGTCCCCTTCCACGATATTATTGGTCATCCTTTCACAGCTTAGAACTTCGAGTTCAAGCTCCAGGGCTCCAAATTACGCCACGTTGTTGGTTGAGTTTCCCATACTCCCAACGTACAACCGGATTATGTTTCCACCACTATCTCTGATCACCCCTTCCATCCCTATCATTCATGGGTTTCCTTTTGCCACCCCCTCAAAATTTAACTTGAGGAATCCTGCCGAAGGTGGTGTCCAGTTGTGCTCTCCTAACTGGAGTTGCGGTGGCCGCCCTACCCGTGTGTTGTTGCACCCATCTTTTAGGTGAAAAAATTCTAGGATTCGGGATCTTATCCTGTTGGTTGTGCTTTTCCAGTCTGGCAATTACAGCTCTGCACTGTTTTTCGTATTTGAGAGATTACTGCTTCCTTGAGTTTCCTTTCTGGAAGGCTTTCGTTCCTGAAGATGCGTCGGTTCCTTTCTTTGCATATTTCCCATATGATCATCCCTGACATGAGATTCCAACAGAGGTTCACCATTTCATTTTTTCGATAACTCTCATTCCTGTTATTGATGGTTGCGATGATGTTACCTCGGGCCCTATTGGACTGGCGAAAGATGATTTCCGCCAAGTCCCAGATCTCTGCTGTGTAGTTACAATCATCGAGGAGGTGATTCATTGTTTCTTCCTTTGCTTGAGTGAGGTGGCATCGTGATGGGCCTATGAAACCCCTTTTCCTTAGGTTTCCCCAGGTTAGAATTCGGTTGTGAAGTACTAACCGTTTGAGATTTTTTATTTTTGGCCACTGGGGGCTGTCCCAAATCTTTCTCCACTGTTGCGCTAAATCTTCTTGGTCTTGGGCCATGATGTACTTCCGAGCTTCTTTTAAGTTGAATTACCCACCATTTTTCCTGCCACATCTTAGTTGGTCCTCTTCTTCTGAGACTGCAATTTTCCTTTTCCCCAATTCCTCCTCCACCTCCTTCACGATATTTGTGATCCAATCTTTATTTTGTGGGTTGAGTTTGTCCCAGATCCTCCATCTATCCCAGTCATTTTCTTGTTTCTAGTAGTCATAGATTTTGATTTTTCCTTGCGCGGTCATCTCCTGTTGGAGTTCCGCCCTATTAGGATTTTCCATTTTGGGTTCCTGTTGCCACACATCCTCCAAGAATCTGGTTGTTTTACCATTCCTCACTTCCTAGAAGTTGTATTTCTGGATCTAGGTTTTGTTTCTCCAGGCTAGATTCCAGATGGCTGATCCCTCCCTTGCGCTCATAAAGTGAATTTGATCTTGGTCGTTGATGTCCGTGGCATACTTGGCCTTCCAGAGGGTTTCCCATGGTGTTTCCTTTTCTTTGACCCATCTCCACGAGAGTTTCACCCCGTAGGCTTCATTGGTTACCTATGGGTCTTGTAACCCCATGCCTCCTTTGCATTTGGGTTTTCAAACCTTCTCCCAGGCCACACGGGCCCATTTTTTCTTTCTTTCTGCTCCTCTCCATAAGAATTCCCTTTGGATGGTTCTTATTTTTTGGAGTATTCCTTTGGGAGTGGGAAACAATGACATCATATAGGTCGAAATTGCTTGCAGAACCTCTTTGGTAAGAATGAGTCTCCCCACTAGGTTGAGGGATCTGTAAGTCCATTTTTTCACCCTCTCATGTAGTTTGTTGATCACTCCTTCCCATGTTTCCATTTTGCATGCTTTTTCCGTCAAGGGGACTCCCAAGTATTTCATTGGGAGCGTCTTATGTTCAAACCCCAAAATATTTGCCAGGTTTCTTTGAATTGCTGGGCTGGTTTTGAATAAATAGATCATGGATTTGGAGTGATTGATCTCCATGCCCAAGGCTTCCCCAAACTCTTATAAGATTCTTTAATAGGATTTCGCTTCCTTGACCATGGGTGTGCCATGGAGTAAGGTGTCATCAACGAACTGTTGGTGCGTGGAGGTAGAGTAGTTTTCAAAAGGTTTGATGCCTGCTATTTCTCTTGATGCGGTAGTGCTTTTTATGCTTCTACTAAATCCTTCCATCATCATAATGAACAAGAAAGGTGATAGTGGGTCTCCTTTCTTGGTGCCTCTTGAAGGTCAGAAGGGTTTGGCTGGGGATCCATTGATTAAAAGCGAGTAACTTGTCAGTGAGACTAGACTGACAATCCAGTTGATCGAGTGTTGCACAAATCCAAAAGCTTCCAGAGTCTTGACCATATAGTGCCAGCTAATTTTATCATAATCCTTTGCTAGGTCAAGTTGGATTATCATCCCCCGTCTCCTCTGGAGTTTCAATGTGTGTATCAGCTCATGGGCATGGGTGATGTTGTCCACAATTTTTTTCCCTTCTACAAAACCCGCTTGTTCCTGTGAAATCAGTGTGGGTAGGAGAGGTTTTAGTCTATTGGCTATGACTTTGGTGATTATCTTGTAGATCACATTGTATAAATCTATGGGACTGTAGTGGTCTGGGGTCCTTGCTTCATTTTATTTGGGGATTAAAGTAATCATTGTGGCATTTAGTGCTTTTAGAATGGAGGCCGAGCGTCTGGAGTCTTCCACCACCTGATAAATGTCCTGTTAAGACTACTTCCTAGCAGGCTTTGAAGAATTCCACCGTGAAACTATCTGGGCCTGGGGCCTTTCCATTGGGCATGTCCTGGACCACTTGGTCAATTTCCTCCTTAGCGATGGCTTTGTTTAGGTTGATATTTTGTTCCTTAGTAACTAGCCTAGGGATGTGATGAGTTATCTTTTGTATGGCCTTTGTTTGGTCTTGGTTGGGTTCCTCGGCTATCCCCTGTAAGTGGTTTACTAGTATGTTTTCAATCTCCTTATGGGACTCTCTTGATCCCATCCTGATCCCAAATTTTCAGGATTTTGTTGTGGGTTCTTCTAGCAATGGTTGTTCTATGAGAGAACTTTGTATTCCACTCTCCTTCCTTTAGCCACCCGATTCTGGACTTTTGGCACCATAGAGTCTCTTCCTGTTGGCATCTTTCTTCCCATTCTTGGGTCATTTGGGTCTCTTCCTTTTTCCTATCCCCTGTATAGCCCTCGTCTATGCAAATTTCCTAGAGTTTCCTCATTCTGTCTTCAATATTTTTTTTTCCTTGGTTTATGTTTCCAATGATTTCCTTGTTCCACTCCTTGAGTTTATGTTTGATGTACCTGATTTTCTTGTAAATATTGAACATCCTTTTCCCTTGATTTGGTTGTTGCCCCCACCACCATTGGCTGATATTCTGCTTGAAACTGGGATGTTCAATCCAAAATTTCTTGAATCTGAACGGTCTATTCCTTGGTGTGGTTTGGAAGTTTGCTTCCAATTGGACTGGCCAGTGGTCTGAACCCCCCCAGGGAAGGATGATGTAATCTAATGTTAAACCCTGTAGAATAATGAACTATGACACCAAGAATCTGTCTAGCCTCGTCGCTATCTAGTGTTTCTTTATCCATTTTTTGTTCCATGTGAACTGACCATTACTGTTTTTGATTTCCACCATCTCCATTGTGTTAATGAAAGCTGAAAAGTATTCCACATCTCTATCCAATATCCTAGAGCCTCCTTTTTTCTCTTCAAGTGTTGTAATGATGTTGAATTCCCCTACCAAGATCCAATGGAGGTTGTTGGAACGGGCTTTTAGGTTTTCTAGGTTTAGGAGCATTCTTCTCTTTTCTTCCAACATCTGGGGACCATACACATTAGTGCATAGAATCACCTCTATGTTACCTATGATTTTCCTGTTAACTGAAAGTGTGTGTCTGGTGGCTTCGGCTGCTAGTAAGTTCATCACTTGTGGGTTCCACAAAGTGAGAATACCACCTGCCATCTGTTTTCCTTCTACAACCAATGTCTTGTACTTTCTCCATTGTTTTTTGCTGATTGTTTCCATTCTGTCTACAATACATTTTGTCTCTTGGATGAAACATAGGTCCGGTTGTTCCTTCCTCAACCTGTTTTTAAGGATTCTTTTCTTTCGTGGGCTGTTTAGGCCTCTAATATTCCATGTTATGATCTTCATTTAAACATGTGGGGGGGATTTGGGAAAGAGATTTTTGATCTTACCTGAGTTTATCAGCAGAGCTCCTAGTTCCTGTAGGGATACACTGTTTGATTTCCTTCCTTTCTTCCTTCTCGTCTGCTTGGGTGAGAGCTGGAGTTGTCCCTTGCTTGCTTTGATTCCAAGGTGTCCTATCTCCACATGCGTGTGCTTGAGCCCTTTGGATTTTGCTTCCTCCCTTAGGAGGAATAGGTATTGGATACAATCTAGTTGCTCCACTGGTACATTGTCTACGCCCTTCCTTTTCCATTGCTCCAATATGTTCGAGAGATCTAATCCTTCCCTTTCCACAATATCTTTGAG
Organism: Picea glauca; assembly: GCA_000966675.3. Classification (NCBI taxonomy): domain Eukaryota; kingdom Viridiplantae; phylum Streptophyta; class Pinopsida; order Pinales; family Pinaceae; genus Picea; species Picea glauca. Next base: position 94,297 of record JZKD02S0729742.1, on the reverse strand, counting down.
ATCAGGATATTCCATACCTACCTCACTTGGTGTCATTTCTACACCTCCTTCTGCCTCGTGCATGGGGGTGTTGGCATCTCTGGTTTCTTCGTCCATAGAAGTTATGCTACCCCCCTGTTCCATCTTATTGCTTGGGATTTTTCCTTTTCCTTTACTCCTTCTTCCCCTTTTTTGTTTTTGTCCCACCCTTCCATTCGAGTCTTGACTTCTGGATTACTTCCCGTTGGGGCTTTACTTGGTTTCTTGTTTGCTCTGTTTCTGTGGTTTGGCTTGATAAATCCATCCTCATCCCATTGTATTTTGGTGTTTTCCTCTTCTTGTTTTTTGTTGAGAGGGAATTCTCTGAATAGGTGTCCATGTTCATGGAATCTTCGACATCTGAAGGGGATCTGTTCATAGTTGATTCTTTGTATCCATTCCTCATCCCTGAATTCCAGGCTTATGGCTTTTGGGAGTGCCCCTGAAACATCCATCTCTATTCAAATCTTTTCATAGGAGATATATCTCCCTTTTAGGGTCACTTTCGATGTCTTCACATATTTTCCAAGTTTGTTCCCGATTGCTTCGAAGGTAGAGGGTAGCCAGTAGTCTAGCGGCATGGAGTAAAGTCTCAGTGAGACAAGTACATTCTTGAAGGTTTCTTTTTCTTGGGAGAAGTCTTCCTTCCATGGCCACATGTACAGACCTGCTGAGGCGTGGAAGTATGCCCCCCCCTCAAAGATTCTATCCCTGTCTTCCAAGTTCATGAATACTTCTGTGAAGAATCCTTTCGACCCCAGGTGGAGTTCCACTTCCCCGCTTGGATTCCATTGGTATTTTATATAGTTGTGCAACGTTCTCTCTTTGGGCCACAAACCCATGAAATTGCAAATGAGTGCATGCGTCTTCATCTGGTCCTGGTAGAGTTGCGTTTTTGGTTCCTCTAGTATCACCTTGGGTATCAATGCTCTCTTAGGTTTACATGGGTTGCGTCCTTCTACCCCATTTGGGTTTGCTAGTTTTTGCGCATCATTTGGTGTTTCTCTGGCTTCTTCTCCCATGTGATCCCTTTCTTATTGGTTGCTTTCCTGATTCTTTTCCAGTCCTGATCCCGATGCACTCGTCACTGGTTCCTTGAAACCGCCGTCGCGTGGGCCTTTTCCCCTTTCCACCACTACCTTCTTATATGAGGGGCTTCTATTACCACCCCCTTTGGTAACCATGATGTGCTTTTATGTGTCTGCGACTATCAAACCTTAGCTTGTTGTTTCTCCCACTCCAGTTTGATCCTTATATCAGAGTATAGTTTTAGTAGAATTATATTTATGAAAGGCCTATGGTTTTAGTAGAGGCTCATGAAGGAATAGTTGGAGGGCATTATGCAGGAAAATATACTACGCAGGACTATGGTGGCCGACCATTCACAGAGATGCAAAGGACTACGGCCAGAGATGTGATGTATGTTAGAGATTTGGGAAACCTAATAGACGGGATGAGATGCCCCTAATACCACAAGTAACCTTGCAAGTATTTGAAAAGTGGGCAATAGAATTTGTGGGACAAATTAACCCACCAACAAAGAGGTCAGGATCAAGGTATATCATTACTATGACATAATACTTAATGAGATGGGAAGAAGCAACACTAGTAAAATATTGTAGCGTAGATATGACATCACACTTCTTGTTTGAGCAAGTGATCACTAGATTTGGATGCCCAAGGATTTTGATGAGTTACCAAGACAATCACTTCATCAATAGTACTATCAAGGCTATGACTAAGGAGTTTGAAGTCTATCATCAAAAGAGTACACCATATCACCCTCAAGCAAATGGAACAGTGGAAGCCTTTAACAAGATCCTAGAGAATGCTTTGACAAAAATATGCAATTTCAAAAATGATGATTGGGATTTGTGTTGGTTGTCATTGATGTCAACCCTTGAAGAAAGTCTGGTAGAGAATTCCGGTAGCACAAAGGTTTGGGTAATGGACCCAAGTGTGTTTGATGGATAATGGTATGAGTTTTGATATATTTGCAGGTAAGACTATTCTAGATGGATAGTACATGTCATGCCATTTCTGGTGGTATGTGGAACATCACATAACTCCTCACACTTAGAGATTTATGGTCATGTGAAGTTGGAGAACCCTCATGAGTCATCTAGAAGCCCCAAAAGGTCAAAATAGTCAAAGTGTTTGCAAAAGAAATTATTTAAATAATAAAATTAATGGATAACTCCCTAAAATAAGGAAAGTGGGATGCTACATGAAAGTATAAATAAGAGGCAAGGCTCTCTCATTTAATCACACTTAAACCTATTGAATATCATTGAATATCTATTTTATGAAAGGTTATTTGGGCAAGTATTATTGATAGAGAAAATTGCGGCAGAAAAAGTGCAACATAAAAATCACGGTAGAAAAATTGCGGCAGAAAAATCGTGGCAGAAAAATCGCGACAACAACATGGTTGGGGTCTATTTATGAGAGGTATGACACATCTTGTTTGAGGTATGTTTTGTGAGCTAGGGTTTAGCTCTTGAGATGGTATTGGATGTTCAATATTGCTACATATATCTTATTTGTTGAGGGATACAATTGGTATTTTGTTGTTGGTAGTTGGCATATGAGTATTGGTTGTTTGGTTGTGATGTGTTGTTGAAGTTGTTGGTTTAGCTTGAGGCTACATAAAAGTGAGGTTGTGGCACATGGTTTGATGTAAGGGTTTATGGTATTTGGTTTATGGATA
>JZKD02S0729742.1:53126-66773 GCA_000966675.3 Picea glauca | reverse complement strand
ATCAAACTATAAACAGTTCATGAATTGGGATGGGAAAAGCATTCTCTTTATTACTTAAAATGAGTCAACTTACAAAAGTTGAGACTGGCCACCGCTCCTTGAACCTGATCCTGGGATCCTCTTCTTCCCTCCTTCAATTGCTTTGCTTTAAATCTCCTTTGGCACAAGGAAAGACTAAAGGGTTGGGAGAATGGGAATACGTAAATGGGCAGAGTTTCTTTGCTATATTTTTCCTCTTTCCAAATGGTACCCCTACCCCTTCTTTTATAGGCTAGAAGGAGCTCGGTATTTGGGCAAACCCTCGGCCATGCATGGCCGGGATTTTTAGTTAACTCACCCATAGCTTTTTGTTCCGTCGGCAACTTTCCTTTTTTCATGCTTTTGTTGGTCCATGCGGGCTGTTTTGGGTCAGCTAGCGTGTACACACGTGCAGTAATGGATTAGGGCGTGTGAGCCTTTATTCAAGAGGATTTTCAAAGAGTTGTTCAACAATGTTTTGGCAAAGAAGGGATATGAGTTGGCTTGATGCCAGGTAAGCATGTGTGGTGCAATTTAGGATTATAACACACATGCAAGAATACCTAGCCATGATAGGGTTATGGTTTTTGTAAGAATATGTAATGGTTGGTAAGCCAAAAACATGTATAAGTAGGTACCTAGGAGGTCTAGGCCGGGGGTTCGTTGTTGTTATGTTTGGGTTGGTCATTGTTACTGTGTTGTTCGAAGATAGAATGACTGTAAATCCGATCTGTTTTGTAAGCTATTGAGATGAGGAGATGAAATAGGGTATATCTTGAGGGTTAGATCACAGGCTAAGGAGCCTAATGTGATCTAGTCCACCTCATTGTAGATCTCGACCTGTTTGATGGAGAGGTGTAATGCACACGGCACTGTAGTTTTGGAAACACCATAATAAAAGAGTAGAGCAACCAAATCTTTGTGGACGTAGCCCCGGAGGGGTGAACCCCGGTAGATCATGTGTTATGTGATTGAATATTGTGTATTTGTTTTACTGTTAATGATTAGATGTTATACAAATGCATGAATGACTAGTTAGATATTCTATTTTTACATGCATGAATAAGAATGACAGGGTATTCAATATAAGTGGAAGGTTAAAGTAACAAATGAATATCATAGAGTTTAATCCCAGATCCTCACTCATTCCCAGGCTGCAAGCACTTTAGCATTGCATCCATTAATAGAACTATCTCGGGTGAGACTACGCAGTGCACTCTATGTACTGCGTTGCCTTCTGGTTTACTAGAGGGGCCGATAGTTTTAAAGGGGTTTTGTTGGAAACCATAGTAGACCTGAACCTAGTGCAGCCCAAGAAAGGTAGCAATACAGAAGTAAAACCCAACACCCAACTTCCCTCTTTTAAGGCTAACCCACTTTCTTGTTGCAACTACTTTACCCATAATTAGTAAACTCACCACTTCTTGTTGCAACTAATTTATTTTCAATTATTTTCTTATTTCAACAACTTTACCCATAGTTAACTCCTAGTTGCAACCACTTTGACTAGTAAACTTCTTGATGACTTTCTAGGAGCTTCTAGAATAATTGACTTCTTTGTTGACCTTCTAGGGGCTTATAGAATATTCATGATGGTCCTCCAACTTCACTAAGCCATATCTCCTAAACCATGAGGAACTACGTGATGTACCACATATCACCGGAAACGACATGACATGTACTATCCATCTATGACAATATTACCTGCAAATTCAATGATCTTCATGTCTAAATTCCTCATAGAAACTAGGGTTCCTTAACCACACCTCTGGGGCTATCAAAATTTTCTACCAGATACTTGCTTCAAGGGTTGAAATCAATGACAACCAACCCAATCAACAAGGATTTTGAATTTGGTGAGAAGGCTATCGTATGGGTAGCAAAGGTGTTATTGGTAACTCATTGAGTTGTCTAGCTCATGATCAAGGAGTATGCCTTACAATGTTAACTTTAGGTTTTGGAACAACAAACAAATATTCATGAGGTGACTTGGGATGTTCAAAGACAATATTTTTGAAAATAGGATTTTCAAAGATAGGATGAGAATCTTTATAAGTAGTTTCTAAATACAGATTTTCACATGTGCTAGGAAAAATACTGGGTTTGGACTCACAAGTTGTAGGATCCGAGGTTTTTCCATGTGAAGATTAGGTATTTCTACCAACCATACAACTGAGTGGTCCTTCTTATAGCACCAAAATCTACTAACTCAGGAAAATTTTCCTTCAACAGATAAGGGTACTCCCTCGTATAATATCCTAATTAAACCTCACATCGTTTGGTATAGGACACACATCCAAATTCCATCTCAAATACAATTACTAAAATGAATGGGTATGGGGTGATTGATATGCAAAGTGCAGTTTGAAGTATGAACTAATCTAAGTACTAAAAACAAAACTATTATAACCTATTCTAGAAAGGAGAAGGATAATAAAGCAAATAGAAGGTGAAGTACAAATCCTTGCTTGTACATAAAAAACATTAATTGTTAAAGAAAAACATAAAATCAAAAATAATGAAAAATACAAGTGAACATATTAGTTTGAAACAAGTAGTCTATTAACCATCTATTTATCATCTCATAACAACAATATCGTAAAAGTAATAACATGAAAAGCTATAAAAAACCGCAGAAGAATAGTTTGTCATATGAATAATATAACCTTACAGCAGTGAAGATGATAATACAAAAGTTGCAAAAAATCATGGTAGACACATGAGGAAACACTAAATCACTTCTCCTCCAAAATGTCCCTTAAGGATTCTTCTCATTAAAATTCTAAGAAACAGTTCTCCAAAATTACAAAAGGTAAGATCCCTTTCAACTAGGTGTTGATATTGTGCACATATAACCAATGAGTTGCAATTTTTTATTGGGAATTCTTGACTTCCCATTGCCAGTTACAACCTATGTACTTCTCCAATTTTATCTTTTTTCTAACTATACAAATTATACATTATGCCCTAAAGAAAAATATTATGCTCAACCTTTAGCCCTATCTTTGAAATATGTAGTCCACACTTCATGATAAGAAGCAATTCTTACTACTCTCCTAAAGATCAAATTTTATAATGTTAATTCATACATGGCTACATCTTGGGACACGATTTCCATATATTTTTTCAGTGTGACCAAAAAGGAACTTATTAAGTTATTATCCTTATAAGGTATTTATATGTGTTCCTTTAGCACTGCCTTGGTGACTCCCTAAGACATCCCCATGGAAATTTGTCTGGAATGAGAAGGTTCTTCTATTTTTGCAAGGATTCATTTTTCTAGTCTTGGTTGGCCCAAATCTCCAATTTTAGGAAAATTACATCTTTTGATCAATTTTTTCAACGATATTGATGTGTGTGCAGTTGCCTATCAAATATTATATTTCCTTTTCTAGCTTCGCCCCCTCTTGGTGAGTTCTACATGATTCAATTGATTTTCCTTTTTAGAAATTCTTGGAAGGTCTTTAGGTCTGTAATATACCCAACTCCATGGTTGGGCCATGTTACTACAAAACAACTTAGCATATAACTATGATACCAATTTAACATGTGAAAATATGTGTGTAGCATAGCATACAAAATCATGCAAATAAAAATAGATTAAAACCATGGATTCAAATAATTAACCCATACAAAACATTCAACTTTTACATAAACATATACACAACATAATTAAACATAAGTAATATCACAAAACAATTATCTCTTGGTGAATCACCAAATGGATACATATGAAGGAAATTCCTCCCAACTGTAGGCTCCATTATTCCATTAATCTCAACAACAGGCCACCCTTGTGTTGGGGCTATGAATCTACAAGGAGGTGTGGTTCTCATGGTTGTCCATTACCCTCACACAACGCAATACCCAAATTTCTAACTCAAATGGTAATTCCAATCCACCAACTCTCTTTCCCCTCAACTTGAACAACCCAAGGAATGAGACCACATCCTATGCCATGCATTCCCTTAGGGTATACCACTTCCTTCCAAGGCTCTAGTGAAATCTCATCCAAGAAATATCTGAGATGGGGACTCCAGGAATTCTTAGTTGTTCAAGGCCTACTCATAGAATCCTTCTCAAGGATATTAAGTAGTTTCCTCAACAGAAAACCCACTTACAGGCACACAACCTATATTGCAACATAAAAATTATCCCTCTCATGGTTGTTCTCCTACACAATAGAGTTGGTGCTCTTTTTCAACACCTATCTCTCTTGTTGTCCAAAAATCAGCATTATGAAAACTGCCCCTCTTCCTACTTGAATTTCCTTCTTCTCCCATGCTTTCTTGACTCTCAGTCTTCCCCAAAAGGATTTCTTGACTCTCACGTTTCTCCCCCATGCTTGCTTGTACTTAACCCATGCTTTCATAACTAAGTGATTTGACTCCCTCACCCAACCTCTTACATGAATTCAATGATTGAGTGTCTAATAAGTCAAAGAAGGATTATATGGTAATGACAACATAAATTAAGAAATAACATGGGTTTTCCCCTTGGACCCCATTTACCCCCCTCTCTTGTGAAATCATAGCCCCCCCTAGCATTAACGCCCCTCTCGCATCGCAACCAACAATATATTATTATTACAAATTTCATTGTACAATTTACATAGCTTGGCCCTATACAATAGTGATCAATAGAGGTTCTCTAGCCTGAAACATATTGTCTCTCCAACCTAAATCACATTTTCACAATTACATTGTAATGCATGGGGATTAAAATTAGGGATGTTACAACCCCTCCCCCTTATTTTTGCATTTTTCTTAGTGCACATCACCATACAGGTGCACACACATATTACAATGATAATCTCTTTGGCCTTTAGTTCAACATATGGGCTCTCTGTCTTAATATCACACAAACACTCCATCCCAAAACATATATACATAGGCACTCCAACCCAAAAACCATACATAATGATTTCACAATTTATAACTCTTATCACAATTCCAACCATCAATCTCTCATTCCCCTTAGTTTGCACAACCCAAGGAAGTGTACCCCCTTCTCCGCACCGTGGTTCCTTAGGTTGTACCACTTCCCTCTAGGGATCTAGTACAAACCGTACAAGAAGTCTCAAACTTGTGACTCTAGGAACTCCAACTCCAATGAATTTCACAATTTTTCGATTCCCACAACAATTCCAACCAACATGATCTCATTCCCCTCAACGTGCACAACCCAAGGAAGTGTACCCCTTCTTTCCACTATAATCTCTTAGGCTATACCACTTCCCTCCAGAGCTCCAACACAAGGTTGGATAAGAAGTCTTAGAGGTATGGATCTAGGAACTCCAGTTGCGATAATGTAATATCCAAAATTTCAAATGGTTGTAGATGTGCCTCATGCATTGCATCTTTCAGCTCCAATTTTCTTCTTATGAGCTACAACAAGTCCACTGGACTTTACCATTCCTTTGTTCTTGATCTATGCTTCCTTTTGGTGCTCTTGTTTCTCGGTACTCAATTTGTGGTTCTATTATTCAGGTATTCCTTTAGTATCCATTAAGAAAATATACTTGATATAGCCATTATCATATAACAATTATCTTATTCATAGGATTTCTCAACTCCAAAATATAAATATGTATTGAAAACAAGTTTGCAATCATAAACCAATACTTATATGTATGGTTATTGCTCTATTTTACAAATATGCCATGGGAAAAAATTCATCTCACTATCCTTTCTGACACACCCGTATAGTTCGAGGAACCATGCCATATGAATTCTTGATTTTCCTCTTCCTTGCTATACTCTTCCTCCAGGCTCAGGTGTCCCCTTCATTGCTACATGGTCCCTCAGGTGATCTCTCTTGCTAAGGCTTTAACATGCAAGGAGAGAACTAACTCACCACCAAACATCCGTTGGTAGTTTGTAACTTGTGGCAATCATAGGGTTCTAGTGTCCTAACAATGGCCTTCTTCCCAAGATTTCCAACTTCAATAGCCATTATATCATCTATATCACATACATACAATCATCATGAGATAACATCATAGCAATTTTACTTACTAATTTTCAAATATGTTTCATATGAGTAATAAAATTTCCCAAGCATACAATTCCCTCTCACAACATTTAGCTCTTGTAGCAGCAGGTATTGGTCTTCCTTATGTGCTTACACTCATTGTCGTATCGAATACCAATCTTCCTACAATATTTCTCAACTTTCAAATAGCCAAACATATTGTTAGTATTTTTGCACATCATTATTTTATTGCAATATTTATGACATCTCATGAAATGATCTCAAAATTGTATCATACCAACAATTCAATCACTTCTAGCGATTAATCATATTTGTAATTAAACTATCATTCATTACCCATGCATTATATAGCACACCAAGATTTTCATAATGCAATTAAATATTCTACTAACAACCCAATGTGTCAATACTCATGGACACATCTATGCAATGCATCCCTCCATTGACTCTGGAATACCACATATCTATATTATGTATTCCACCATGGTGAGTTGGAAGGTCTAGTCAATGTCTCAACACATATTCCCAACTCTTCCCAATTACTTGTTCAATATTTTGGATACCTTCCTCTTCAACCCATACACAACACCATGGATATAATCCTTTAGTTCTATGTAGTGTTGCCAAAGAGGTTGTAGTCCAAACATCGATTATAAATAGGAAGACCATTGAGTACTTGTATAGAGTTATAGCCCTTCCATATCTAACCACATCATGGCCTCGAACATGGCTATCTCTACTAGCATCCATTTCTATAGAAATAGTATATCTCTTGACTGCAGTGGTTATGAACTCATAACCAATATAACATGACATTAAATTTCATATTATATAATTCAAGCATTAAATAGCCTTTCTATACTCAAGACCCTCTACCTTTACCACATATAGTGGAATGTCATGCTCATAGTGCTTATCAATTAAAATATCAAATTTTGATTGAAGGAACTCTTACCTCAATTCCCTTTAGCATCATAATCAACCAAATTCATGCTTGCATGGATGTTATCAAATTACTTGATGCTACCTAATTAGCTGGTAGAAGCTCATAGGTTCTCTTCACCAACCTCTTGATCAACATTTTATCATCCTCATTTTGTCTTCATATGGATGGTTTTCATATGTAGTGGAAACATCATCAACACTTTCAGCCATGCTATAAACTTTTCCTATATGCATAATCCATCATTAGTCACATTCAAATATCATATCATCCTTATTTCATATATATAATAACATGTTACTCAGGGTCTACAAGAATTACATATGTATTTCTAGGCATTCTCACATGTACTAATGAATTTCTCTATGCACCAACATTCATTTTCAACATGCCTACTAGTGCACAACATTTTATTTTTCTTGTATGCATTGTGCATCACTTCTAGTATGCTTTCCAATGCATATTTATTCCAGCTTTATTTTTATTTTTATGTGTTATATATGGATGCCCTCGAATTCCTCTAGGTCCTCCTTGCCTTGTGTGCTCTCACTCTGATCATATTTGCATTGATGTTCCTTGATCTAAACATTTTCTAGCCAAGTCCCACTTGCCCATCTTGCAATTCCAACCAATATGTCCTATTGGAAGCTACTTCCACTTAGGCAATCATGTCCCAATGCTACCTTGTCAGAACCTTGCAGCACCTTGGAATGATGCATTTTTTATCATTCCATCTGCTCAATGTTGTGGTAACTTCCATCTAACATAATCATCCTCATTATGGCAGCCCTTTCCATTACCTCTAATTGTCTATTGGCTCTTCTCAATTTTTGAATACTTCTCTTCACTTCATTAAGAAATTCCCTTTGAAGTCATGTTATGTCCACTCAAGGAATAATATACTCCCAATGGAATGTTTTATTCCTCCATTGATACCTTTGAAGTGAGTAAACCTTGTTTATTCCATCGTTGTAATTTTTTTTTCACTTGTACCCTGCTTCTACTGTGCACTCTGATAAAGTGGATTTCTTGCTCTGAATACCTTTAGAAATATTTTTCGGTTCAACTCTTTTCCAAGAATTCCTAAGCTTGCACATAGAGATGAGTCACTCATCCCATGAGTCACACATCACCTCATGATACCTTTTCTTTCTTTTGCAATAAGCTTTATTGCCATCATTACATTTATATCTTCAAAGTTAAGAAGCCTTACCTTCCTATGCCTACTGATGTGATTCTTCACCTGTTGGCTTCATCTTTTATGTGACGATCCTTGTCAATTGTCTTTGAAAGTCATTCAAAATATATAGTAGCTAAGTATTAATTTGATTTGGTTTCTCTTGAGCTCTTATCATCCTTTTTTTGTTGGCCTTATAGCTCTGCACTTCTTTCTGCAAGCCTCTCATAGTCTCAACTAGCTCCATAGGCTCCACCCTGCTTCTATGTTTGTTGGACTCAGTATCTGGATTTCCCAAGATGATATGTAAACCCTTGATATCATCCTCATGGTTTTAAGATCATTGTGCTTCATCCATATCTTTAGTCCTCATTTTAGAACTAGATATGATCTTCCTGTCAGGATTATATATATTGTAAAATATTTCATTATTTAAGCTACGGGTCATTCTTCATATTAATTTATGAAGAGTATAGATGAAATAAACAATATAATAATTCTATAGACACATTATCCTCTGATTCAACTTTCCAACTACTATACTCATGCCCCATTTTGAGTTCTGAGCTAAAAATTATAGCTTTTTGAATTTTTCCATTTCTACTCAATTGTGCCCTATTCTCACTGGTGCAATCTAGTTGAGAGACTATATTTTACTATTTGTGACAGAAAATATGTTAGGAACCATAATTTATTTTATATCAGGAACATATAGTGTTTATTTATTTATGTTGAACACAAAGCAATTTTTAAATTTAGAATGTGATGCTCAAGTCGAATTCTGTATAAATCTAGAATTGACGACTTTGCACTTTTTACATTTTTGTAATGTCCCCTTCCAAATGATTGCTCTAGGATGGCGACCTAGTGGTATATCTTATTCCCGTAGACCATAGTCGATGAAAAATGGGATTAATTGATTATTTGATGTCATTTTGAGTGGAAAAGGTAATTTTTATAAACTGACACTAAGTAATTAAGTAAAAAGAGGTGTTCTAAAGTGACTTTAGGAAAATATTAAAGGTGAACCTTATAAAGTCATATTAATCATTTAAGTGAAGATAAAAAGGTAAAAGGGTCAGCAAAAAGGTGAAAGAGAAATGAAATAGAGATGAGGGCACCCTCTCTCATTATGATTGATCATTTTTAATAAAATCAATTTGGTGAGAGAGCTCTTGTGGCTTGTGAGGGTTTTGGAGCAAAACCCTTGTTGAGAATCGGTTTCGGTGGTGAAAGATTCCAACCTAGCTGATTGGTAGGATAAATCATTCAGATTTTCCACTTGTACCTATTGTTGAGGGAAATATCCATCTTGTTGCAGCAGATTGGGGTTTGTGGAGGCAGAGTTTTGAGTGTGGAGGCTGAGATCTTGTGGAAGCTGAGTTTCCCCTTAGAAGAGGTCGAATTCTTCTCTTGCAGAAATTGAGATCCTTTATGTGGCGGATGAATCCTTGTGTGAAGGTCGAATTTCTTTAGCAACAATCAATTTCTATTGGATAGGGGATGAAACTTCATAAGTGCAGATCGAGTCTTTGTTTGAGGGATCCTCCTTCTAACTTTGGGGGCCAAATCATCCTTGGAAAGGTCGAGTTTCCTGTTGTTGAGGGTCATGTTCTCTTGTTGGGGGTTGCGTTCTCTTGTTGGAAGAGTTGCATCCTTCTTGGAGGGATCGATCTGAACTACTAGAATTGCCAAATATTGTAACGGGACATATTATAATAAGCACATATCATATCTATGGTGTTTACTTATGTTGTGGGGTTTAATGGGAATGATTGTCATTTTGTAATCCTTGTTTCTCATATTGAATGCAATAAAGTGTCTCTTTGGAATAACACTCTTGTTTATCATTTGAAAACCATAATTGATAACACAAACTAGCAAACACATAAACAAAAAACAACAACAAGAGGGTTATACAGTGGGTTTTGAGTGTGTCAACAAAGTGTTTGAATTTTTTTATGTACCAACAATAAACCTAAAAACACAACAACAAATTAAAAGGGGGTTCTTACAGTGGAAATTGGGTATATCATCCAATTGTTTAACGAAATTCCTAAGTCAAACAATCATCAAATTCTAACAACAGTAAACATAAATTTATTTAAACAATGAGGGTTATTACAATTTTTCCAGACTTGAAAGTTTTATCCAAAGTTGGCTATCTCCCAAATGGAACAAAACTAGGTAAAACTTCTTCAAGATAAAGTTGTTCGAATTATTGGGAGGTAAAATGTCGACTAAATGAAAATTTTCCAGATTTGTGATATGGGGTCCCTTTTCCTCCTATGAAGAATTCAAAAATCTCCAAAAGGCATCCACGGATAGTGGGTTTTGGCATGTTTTTGCACCTCCACTCCAAACCCTTTGGAATTATGCCAAAATCCCAACTAGGAATCTTTGTGTCTTATTTTTAGTCTCACTGTATAAATTTCATTAATAATAAGACCTCTATCAAAGAGAACCACCTAGTTTTTTAAAAACCACTAATTTGCATTTTTTGGAAAATTCAAGCAAAAATGGCCAGTGGCCCTCACTGGCACTTTTGTAGGCTTTCTTACTGTAGACACACCCTTAAATTTCATAGGATTTTGAGTTTATTTTCTCTTATTATGGCCAAAACAAATTTTTGAATCCAAACACTTTTAAAACCCATCATATTGCTTATGTGACAATTTGGCTAATGTGGCATGGCACATGGCTACTGATCTCCACTCATCATTCCCTAACTCAGTCTTGTCACCATACTCATCGACAAGTTGGAGAATTCTTCTATTGACATACTAAGAATTTCTTCCGTCGGTGATCCACAAAATTCTCCTTCCATCGACGGTCCTCGAAATTCTTCCATCGACGATCCAAATATTTCTTCCATCGACAATCCTCAAATTTCTTCCATCGGAGATCCATAAATTTCTTCCATCGAGAGTCTACAAAATGCACTTTAGTGAACTACAAAAAGGTTTCTTCTACAGACTCAAATTTTTGTCTTTTCAGCGAACTCCGAAATTCTTTTTCCATCGCCCACCTATAAAATGTACTTTGATGAACTCCAAAATGATCTCCATCGATGAACTTGGAAAAAATCATTTTTTTGCGAACTTCGAAAACTTCCTTTTTTGGCAGACTCCGAAAAACATCCATCAGTGAACCTTGGAAAAACTCCTTTTTCAGCAAACTCTGAAATGCTTCCTTTTTCAGCAAACTTTGAAAAACCTCCATCGACGAACTTGATTTTTTTTTTTTTTTTTGGAAAATTCTATACAAATCCCTTTCAACGAACTCCGAAAAACTCCTCTATCAGTGAACTACAAAATGCACTTCATCGTTGAACTCCAAAATTTGTCTGTTGGCGGATTCCGAAATACTTCTCATCGGTTGATCCAAAAAATATTCTCATTGCCAGATCCAAAATTTTGTCTTTCGATGAGTTTAGAAATTCTTCTTCGGTGACCCACGTTCTTCTCACTTCATCGAAATCCAGGTTTCTGGATCAACAACTTGAATATGTGTTCATCAACGAACTTGGATTTTCTTAGAACTTTGTTTCCCACAACCAAGATGAATTTGGATTGTTGATTTCATGATCAAATGCGATCTTAGTCATTGATTCACAAAATTTCATGATGTGACCCTTGACTTCTATCAACATAGCACTACCACCTTGGAATTTGTCAGTCAACGTCATAGGTACGGTCCATGTGATCATCTGTATGAAAATTTTCAAAAATCCCCCAAAATTATAATTTTCAAAATTTTGTAATTTTCCCAAAATTTTATTTTTAGTCTGAATATGTTCTTTTCTTTTTTGACCGCCATGGGAGCTATGGAATTAGCTTCCCATGGCCAAATTTGTCCTTGGGACTATAAATTCGACATCACTTTACCGAATCACATGCATATTTCACCCATAATTTGGGAATTTCACTCTAAATTCACCATTTTGCCCCAAATTCGACATAGACTGATGCAATGCTCTGCAGCAACAAATTTGTTAAGTTTGCATTGGTATTTGGCCCATATGGGTCTAGTGTTGAACAAAAATCTATGATACCACTCTATAATGTACCCAACTCCTTGGCTAAGCCACATTACTACAAAATGACTTAGTTTTTAACTTTAATACCAATTTAACATGTGGAAATATGTGTGCAACATAAGATACAAACCCATGCAACTAACAACAAATTAAAAACCATGAATGCAAATCATTAACCCATACACAACATTCAACATTTACATAAAACATATACACAATGGAATTAAACATAATTAATATCACAAAACCCTTATCTCTTGGCAAATCACCAACTAGTTGTGTACGAAGGACGTTCCTCCTAACTGTAGGCTTTGTTGTTCCCTTACTCTCAACAACAGACCACCCCCATGTTGGGGCTATGAATTCACAAGGAGGTATGGTTCTCATGGTTGGCCATTGTCCTTACACAACTTAACACCCATATTTCTAAATCCAATATTAATTCAAATCCACTAGCTCTCTTTCCCCTCAACCTAGATAATCCACAGAATGGGATCCCCTTCTCTACCATTCAATCCCTTAGGATATCCCACTTCCCTCTAGAGCTCTAGTGCAAGGTCAACTGAGAAATATCTTATCTAGGGATTTCAAGAATTCTCAGTGCTTCCAGGAGTGCTCACAGTAGACTTCTCAAGTCTCTTGAGAAATTCCCTCAACAGGAAACCAACTTACATTCACATTTCCTATATTACATCATTAAAATTTTCCCTCTCATGGTTGTTTTCTTACACATCAGAGCTAGTGCTCTTTTTTAACACCCAACTCTCTCTTGTTGTCCAAAAATCAACATTGTAAAATCTACCCCTCTTCTTACTTGAATATCCTTCTTCTCCCATGCTTTCTTGAATCTCATTGTTCCCCAAAATGATTTCTTGATTCTCACACTTCTCCCCCATGCTTTCTTGTACTCATCCCATGCTATCATAACTATGTGAGTTGAATCCCTCACCCAACCTCTTACATGAATTCAATGATTGAGTGTTTAATAAGTCAAAGAAGGATTATATGGTAATGATACCATAACTTAGAAAAATAACATGAGTTTTCCCCTTGGACCCCCTTTATCCCCCTCTCTTGTGGAATCCTATCCCCCCCATTTTAATCATCCCTCTCGTATCGTATCCAACGATGTATTATTTTTACTAACTTCATTATACAATTTATATAGCTCAGCCCTCGACAATATTGATTAATACATGCTCTTCATCCAGAAACATGGGATCTTCCCTAGTGTCCATAACCAACGATGTTTCTATAGTTGTTGTAAGTGTTGGAACTATCAGAATATAAATTATCTTGCAAGATGGATTAACAATTCTTCCTTTATCCTTGTCAAAGATGAATGACTCAAGGCTGGCCACCCTGTGTTAAGCCCTAATATTGGCTCATTACCCCTTAATTGGGGCATATTATATTAGTAATGTTATTTTATTTATGTCAGCTTTAGGCCATTAGTTGTAATTATACCTCCTAGTC
>JZKD02S0729742.1:19342-42424 GCA_000966675.3 Picea glauca | reverse complement strand
GGATGTCTGTGATGTCCTCTTGGGCCAACCATATATGTGGAAACACCATGTTGTTTATGAGTCTCGACCCCGTAGTGTCATTCTTACTTTGGGGGGTCATCTCTACAGAATACCAAAGGTAGTTCCAACTATTGTTGCACCTAAACAGTGCCACAAGGTAGTATCTCATACTGCAAAATTCAACTTCTTCACAATCTGTTCAAAAGGGGAACAAAAGGACACTCCAACCACTACAACCTCGCCCCAAGCACCTTCTATCCAACAGAAGCAGGTCGAAAAGGTTGCAACAAAGCTCAAAGATTCCTTCTACAATCAGGCATCTCATGTAGCCAGACTGGCTAAAAAGTTCCAACCCTTCCAGCCACATGTTCATGACAACCTTCAACAAGCTAAGCAACGCAACTTCTCCAACAAGACAAACAGTTCCTCAAGATGCAGATTCAACAAATGATTTTCCCTTTCCCCCGGACACTCAATGCAATGGAGACCATTTCTTCCTAAGGAGGGAGGATTGATCCAAGTGGATATTGATGGCCACCAACCTTTTCCAACTGGCTCAAAACAGTTTTCTGGCAATTTTGGTAATTTATTATTTTTAGCAGTTTTTAACTTCCGAGGCCATTTTGAGGGCCTAAATGAAGGTTTTTCAAGATAGAGCTTCTCAATGATAGATAAAGGCATGATTGATCCCCCAAAATGAATCTCCTCAACGATACCTTTCCAATGGGCTATCATACGCGTAAAACAGAGATCATATGCAAAGGTTACGACCCCGAGAAGTTGATGTACTAACTTATCCAAACAGGGCCCACATGAATTTTGGCGCTTCATCTCCTAGGCTTAGGTTTTTGGATGTATAGGGTTTTTTGAATTCCTGTTTGTTGTAAAAAGGCCTTCAGAGCCTCATTGTAATCATATTCTTTCGAATGAGAGTAGCCGTCACATCTATTCTCAGAGATAAGCTATCACCATTCTAGTGAGTCTTTCACTCTGTATTTTTATAGTCTCTATACATTTTTTCATTCATAGAAATCGTGTATTACTGTATATCTTTGCCTTTGGTTATATTTCTGATATATCTCTTTTGTATTAGTGTTTCTCTTTCAATATCTCTGCATATTTCTGTGTTATATCTCCGCTATCATTTCGTGCAGAAAATAATCCGGATCAGTGGTATCAGAGCAGACTGCTCTTGATCATTTTTAAATGCATGTCCTCGATGAGGTATGAGTATAGAAAGTTGGGTCTTGAGCTTGTCTTTCTTGAGGAAAATTTCTCTCACACACCCAAGAAACCCTCAATGGAGGAAGAAATGAAAAACGCTGGAGTAGATGATCCTATCAATATGTTGCTTGAGCAAGCTCTCACGTGACATAGGGACAAAATGATGGAGAATTTTTTCCACATCCTTCAACGCCTGCCGATAGTAATAGGCACATATTCATCAAGAAGACACTTTGGAAGCACCTCGCCTTTCAAGGTACAAGTTAATTTTGATATTCCTATATTTGAAGGATAGATAGATGCAGAAGCCCTAGACAAATGGTTAAATCTGCTAGAAGGTTATTTCTCTGTTCACCATTTTTCCGACAAGGAAAAGATCACCTTCGTACTCCTTAAAGCTCTCCCCCATGTCAAACATTGGTGGGAAACTTACTCGAAGAAAAGTTCCACAGAGGATTCTGGAATATATGGGGCTGAGCCGACCTGAGATTTTTTTGTGGATGCGGTAAAGGAACAATATTACCCTGTTGGCAACTATGAGGACCAATACATGAGATGGACCACACTGCGGTAAGAGAGGAGCCAAGAAGTTCTAGAGTTCACCAATACCTTCCATACCTTGTGCATCAATATGGGTATTAAAGACTCCAAATGAAATTTGGTATTGAAATATCGTGGGGCTCTACACAGATAAATCCAGACTGAAAATGGATTTTCTGGACATCTCATCACTCGGTGTTGCTTATCGATATGTTGTTAAAATCGATTAGAAATTTAAGAACTAGAACAAATGGGAGTTTGAGTCTACAAATCCGCAACAACCAAAGTATGACAAAGACGACCCTAACAAACAGTCTCCCAAAAAACAGTCCAAGCCACAGGAAAAGAAGGGTCACAGGAAGACAAAGAAGGACACCAAAAATGGTGTGATTTCCACAAAATCCCCTAGCACAACATCGATGAATGTCTTTCAAAATAGACATTGGTGGCCAAGATCAAAGACAAGGAGTTGAACCCTGATTCATAATTTGATTCTAAAAATATTGGTAAATGACAGATCATTGACACAGACCCCACTGCTATTGTCGCGACCGCAACAATTCAACCAGAAGAACCAACAGATCCAGAAGAGGGGGAGCACCTTTTTCATTCACATATGTGGGTGAAGGGGACCCCAATGCATTTTATTGTTGATAGCAGAAGCTAGAAGAACCTCATCTCAATAGAGGTCGTCAAACAGTTGAGAATGTCGACAAGACCACACCTACAACCATACAACATCAGGTGGCTTTGCCAAGGATGAGATCTTCGTGTCAGCCAATAGTGTCGATTATCATACGATATCCAACCCTTCAAGGATGAGGTATTCTGTGTTGTAGATGTCCGTGATGTATAGGGTTTTTGGCATTCCTGCTTATTGTAAAAATTCCTTCAAAGCCTCATTGTAATCATCTTCTTGCGAATGAGAGTAGTTGTCACATCTCTTCTTAGAAATAAGCTTCCACCATTCTAGCGAGTCTTTCACTCTGTATTTTTACAGTCTATGTACATTTATTTCATTAATAGAAATCATGTATTAATGTATATCTTTGCCTCTGGTTATATTTTCGATATATCTCTGTTATATTAATGTTTCTCTTTCAATATCTCTGTATATTTCTGTGTTATATCGCCGCTCTCATTTCGTGTCGAAAATAATCTGGATCAGTGGTATCAGAGCAGGATGCTCTTGATCGTTTTTCAATGCATGTCCCCGACGAGGTCTGAGTATAGAAATTTGGGGACTTGAGCTTGTCTCTCTTGAGGAAAATCGCTATCGCACACCCAAGAAACCCTCAATGGCGGAAGAAAATAAAAACGATGGAGCAGACGATCCTATCAATATGTTGCTTGAGCAATCTCTCAGGAGACAAAAAGACAAAATGATGGAGAATTTTTTCCACATCCTTCAATGCCTGTCGATAGAAACAAGTGCATCTTCATAAAGCGACCACTTTGGAAGCACCTCTCCTTTCAAGGTACAAGTTAATTTTGATATTCCTATATTTGAAGGACAGATAGATGCAGAAGCCCTAAACAAATGGTTAAATTTGCTAGAAGATTATTTCTCTGTTCACCATTTTTCCAACAAGGAAAAGATCACCTTCGCACTCCTTAAAGCTCTCCCCCATGTCAAACATTGGTGGGAAATTTACTGGGAGAAAATTTCCACAGAGGATTTTGGAATATATGGGGCCGAGACCACTTGTGATTTTTTTGTGGATGCGGTAAAGGAACAGTATTACCTTGTTGGCAACTATGAGGACCAGTACATGAGATGGACCACACTGCGGCAAGAGAGGGGCCAAGTAGTTCTGGAGTTCACCAATACCTTCCATACCTTGCACACCAAGCTGGGTATCAAAGACTCCAAACGAAATTTGGTTGACATACTGTGGGGATCTACACAGATACATCTAGATTGAAATGGATTTTCTGGACATCTCATCACTCGGTTATGTGTATCAATATGCTGTTAAAATCGAGCAGAAATTTAAGCACCATAACAAACAAGAGTTCAAGTCTGCAAATATGCAACAACCAAAGTACGAAAAATATGACCCTAACAAATAGTCTCCCGAAAACCAGTCCAAGCCACATGAAAAGAAGGGTCAGGGGAAGACAAAGAAGGACACCGAAAAATGGTGCAATTTCCACAAAATCCTCTGGCACAACACCAATGAATGTCACTCAAACTAGTCATTGGTGGCCGAGATCAAAGACAAGGAACCGAACCCTGATTCAAAATTTGATTATGAAAATAATGGTAAAGGACAAATCATTGACGCAGACCCCACTGCTATTGTCATGACCACAACAATTCAACCAGAAGAACCAACAGATCCTGAAGAGGGGGAGCACCTTTTTCATTCACAGATGTGGGTGAAGGGGATCCCGCTGCATTTTATTGTTGATAGCGGAAGCCAGAAGAACCTCATCTCAGCAGAGGTCATCAAATAGTTTGGATTGTCGACAACACCACACCTGCAACCATACAACATCGGGTGACTTTGCCAATCACGAGATCTTCATGTCAGCCAACAGTGTCGATTATCATACGTCATCCAACCCTTCAAGGATGAGGTATTATGTGATGTTTCACCACTGGATGTCTGTGATGTCCTCTTGGGCCAACCATATATGTGGAGATGCCATGTTGTTTATGAGTCTTGACCCCGTAGTGTCATTGTTACTTTGGGGGGTCATCTCTACATATTACCAGAGGTAGTTCCAACTATTGTTCCACCTAAGCAGTGTCACAAGGTAGTATATTGTACTACAAAATTCAACTTCTTCACAATCTGTTCAAAAGGGGAACAGAAGGACACTGCAAACACTACAACCTCTCCCCAAGCACCTTCTATCCAACAGAAGTAGGCGAAAAGGTTGCAGCAAAACACAAATATTCCTTCTACACACATGCATCTCATGTATCTAGACTTGCTAAAAAGGTCCAACCCTTCCAACCACATGTTCGTGACAACCTTCAACAAGCTAAGAAACACAACTTCTCCAACAAGGAAAACAGTTCCTCAAGATGCAAATTCAACAAACGCTTTTCCCTCTCCCTCGGGCACTCAACGCAATGGAGACCATTGATTCCTAAGGAGGGAGGATTGATCCAGGTGGATATCGGTGGCCACCCACCTTTTCCAATTGGCTCAAAACAGTTTTTTGGCAATTTTGGTAATTTAATATTTTTAGCAGTTTTTAACTTTCAGGGCCATTTTGAGGGCCTAAATGAAGGTTTTTAGAGATAGAGCTTCTCGAAGATAATAAAAAATATGATTGAGCCCCCAAAATGAATCTTCTCGATGATACCTTTTCAATAGGCTATCATACGCCTAAAACGAAGATCGTATGCAAAAGTTACGACCCTGGGAAGTTGATGTACTAACTTACCCAAATGAGGCCCACATGACTTTTGGTGCTTCATATCCTAGGGTTAGGTTTTTGGATGTCTATGGTTTTTGGAATTTCTGTTTATTGCAAAAAGGCCTCCAGAGCTTCATTTTAATCATCTTCTTGCGAATGAGAGTAGTCGTCTCATCTCTTCTCAGAGATAAACTGCCACCATTCTAGCAAGTCTTTCACTCTGTATTTTTACAGTCTATGTACATTTCTTTCATTAATAGAAATTGTGTATTACTGTATATCTTTGCCTCTGGTTGTATTTCCGATATATCTCTGTTATATTACTGTTTCTCTTTCAATATCTCTGTATATTTCTGTGTTATATCTTCGCTCTCATTTCATGATGAAAATAATCCGGATCAATCAAGCTCAAAACATTTATCATTGATTATTATAATTCAATATTATATAAGAATTCATGAAAACACTTCAGACTGAACATAAGATTGTAAACAAATATGCTAATATTAATTAACTACCAGGAAATAAAATGAACTATCTATAAAAATGCAAAAAATTCACAAAACAAAATTAGAAATGGAAATGGAAGAACAAGGCTTCCTTTGACCTCCCCTCAAGTGATCCCTACCAAAGGGAGTTCTTGGAACCTTGTAGAACACTATTAAAACAAAAATGGGATCAACTCTCTATTCCTCTATCTTCAAAAGGAAAAATAATGTATAATTTTTCTCTTGAACAATTCAAACTAGTCTTTTGCCATAGAATAAAAATAAAAATGAAATTGGGAACCTAGCTCTTCTATCCTAGTCCATATAAAGAATGGAATTACATTGAAGGAGCATTAACTAACTCTATCAATTAGATCCTTTATTAACTAGAGGTTGTCTACCAAGTTACTCTTCTACACATCACACTTGAGCTTAGAGGTTTATTTGTGCCTCCCCTATCTTGTTTGAATTCAACTTGTTGTTGATATAATGAGGGATCAAGTTGCTAATGGATTAAGTGGTGTCTCCAAGTGTTAGCAGCTTGGTGTAGTCACCTTCATAAATAAATATGACAATATCCCTTAATTTTCTCCTTCCTTGTTTCATAGCTAATATGTTCTTCGAGTTCTAAAGATGGAGTAGCTATACAAGGCTCAAACTCCTTGTTGATGTGTGGCCATGGGATTAAATCCAAGGTTCCTAACCATTTCTGAAATAAACCTCAAGTTTTCCAATCAACAGTTGTGCACATCCCTTAAATCAGCATAATAAACTCAAAATACTTAAGACGTCATGCACTCATCATTCTCTCTTGAAAATAAGCCAAGCATATAGATTTAAATAAACATAAGTGAATAATGTCTAGATTGGCCATTAATACAAGAGTATTTAGAAAAGTCTTAGGTCTTCTTACACTAATTTAGTGGTAATACATGGAAAAAATATGAGAAACATATGGTAATATAGGGGCTTATCACTTGTAAATCCTACCAATGTCACTTAACGTCACAAGTAGAAAAAACTCAATTATAGCAAAGCATCATTCTAAATGAGACCCATACTTTTAATTAAAAATGATTTTGCACACAAACTAGATGTCTAAACAAAATGATATTTTTATTTTTGGAAGAGGTTACTTTTAGGTTTTAGGGGCATTTGAACTCAATGCAACTAACAAAACTGAATTCCAACCTCGCGAGTATGAAAACACACATTAAAAATTCCATGCTATTGAGCCAATTTGAATCTCATGGGTTATTAAGGCTATGAATATAACATTAGAATGGGGTGTGTGACTGTTATCCTCCACTTTAGGGATAACTAAGGATATTATGTCTCGAGGCCCACAGGTCCTAGACATGGAGTATCGAGAGCCAGGTCGACTTGAGCATGGCCCTGGAGGGCCCATCTTTTCTTCCTTCAATGCCTCCACTTTGTCAACAACAACAACATCCATCACCTCAACCTGGTCCTGTAGCATAAGTGGATCTTTCTCCATGAGGTAATGAGTCCGAGTATCATGGTATGTGTCACTCTGATCCTCAAAACCTTTGAATATGTGCATTCAATTCTTTTTGTTTTTAATGGGTGCTTGGATCTTATACTTATCCACTTCACCATATCTGGGGGTTTGACAAGATTCCCTAGTAAGCTTGTGCCCATAGGTTTTGAGTTTCCATTGGGGGGATTCATGAAGAGTCATCATCCACTCCTTTCATACTTACCACTTTCCATCCTTCTCTCTCTCATCCATCCCATTAGACTGGTTCGGGCATTGGCTTGGCCAAATATTTAAGGGTTGCACCTTACCTTGTGGGAAGAAGGGGCTAAAGGCCCAGAGGGAAAAACCAACTGACAAAAGATAAAATCCTAAAAATAAAACCTCGAGAGGCTTCTCCTAGGGATCCTCGAGAAAGCAATAAAATGCTTCTCAACAAGAAATAGAGGGACCCATAAAAAATAATAAAAAAAGACCTAGTCAGAGGATAGGGGTCTCATCACGAGCCAACCTAATAGGTCCATGTACATCTAGAGGTATGACACTACTAGCAGCTGGTTACCATGCCAAGGTAGTGGCTCTTGGTGGCATAGTCAAGAGAAATGGGGTCTCATCACGAGACAACCTTCCCATTTTCGTGAAAGTGCTTGGGAAGTGTCCCCTGATTACCACTGGTCACCATGCCTAGGAAGTGTCCCCTGATTAGCTTCTTGAAAGAAAACACAATGAAGAATAAAGATAAAAGGCATGAATGGGCTTGGAAACATTTGCATCCAGGACAGGTGCAACTCACCCTCTACATAGGCACCCACAGGTAAGCCATGCATTTCCTTGCTATCACTGCACCCCTTGCCCAAACATCCCTTATCCACCTCATCCACTCACATGGCTTGGATTTTATTTCTCTCGGAAACATCCCACATCCAATGAGCATTTTCCCAATAGGACGCCTTGTCACTTCCTCCAAACTTGGCTTGCAGAGTTGTATAATGTCTTTGAGTACTTGACTGAGTGAAAGGGGTTTTATGCACATGTTTATTAAAATTGATGATTAGATGTGATTGACATTGCTATGATCCCTCTGACTTAGGATCCCATGGAGGGCGTATCTGTTGATGTGCAGGATCATGCCATGGTTGAATGTTTAAAAACTAGGGTTTGGCATTGATGATACTTGGTGAATGTAAGAGAATTTATGCAATCCTTCCTTTACTTGAATGGTTATGGTTTTTTGCTTGCATTTTGTTAATGAGATTTGTTGGATTAAACCCTAGGAAATAAGCACATGTTGGTGTCCTTATTTTAAGTCCCTACTAGGTTATGCCAAGAAGCCATTTTATTTTTTGAAGATAATTGTTAGGGCCTTTCCATTGAAACACCCTACTATTTACTCTTCAAGCTAGTTGTTTTTTCTTTGTCTTTGGGCTAAAGAAGGAGGAAGACGCACTAAGGCCTAGGGTTACTACACCTTTTTGACTCGTCTTCCCCTAGGGGTGATGGTTGAAGCCTTGTCTTAACAACACTTCATCCATCATATCCCTCTTGTCTTTGGCCCTGCCATTATCATATTGTCCCTTCAACTCTTACAACTAGTTTGACTCCATTTTCCCGATGAATGCATTGATCTAAGACCTTTATGCTTGATTTCTTTGATCACAAAACTTCAAACATCCAATACCCTTGAACAACTACTAACAACTTCTAACCCTAGCCTAGACTTAACTATTAACCCTATTGCTTCTATTATGCACTTGATTTGAAGTTATACTTTGCAGCATTTTATACATCTTTAAAGCAATTGAAATATTGGCTAAATGCATTGCTTCTGATGAATGTTGGTATTGTAACATTGATGATAAATTTTCCTTGCTCATTGTGAAGCTTCTTCTTAAGCATTTATTCTGAAATGACATATTGTGATTATTTCTATTGTACATTATTGATTTGCTTCATCAATATTATCGGTCAATCGCTTTATATCAGAAAGTCCTTGATTATATGAAGTACTAACCAACAAGTAATCTTGCAAATATATAGTTTTCTTGTTGCTTTGTTCCGAGCATGTACAATTCTGGTTATCATTATCTTTATTGGTTGTTTAGCTGGACTTTCTGATCGATGGTGACTTGTGAGGGGGAAACTTATACTTGGCCTTAAACCTTTGCCTTCTCAAAACCCCAAGTCACTGGGATCATCTCCCTTGGGCCTACCAATCTAAATATAAAGAGATACCTTATTTAGGTGACAATGATAGGGTAGTCTCATGTTGTGTCATTTTGTCTTCTTTACCTTTTCCCTTATCCTTCAAAGTACAAATTGTGTGATAACATTTTGGCACCATTTCCAAGGAACACTAAGTCAATTCTCCTCAAAGACGACACTTTTTCGGTAAGCCTTTCCTCAAGAGTCTTTAACTTACAAGCTTACCTGGAGACTCCACTAAGGGTGTTTCCCTTATCTCTTTGGTAATTTCAAGTAAATTATATGGTGACTCCACAAATGACGACTCGTAGCGGACGTCGGTACTTACCTCTTTCTACTGTGGTCTCTGTTACCCCAACAAACCCTATTACTTTTGTAGGTTCCCCTAAATGATATCATAAAGAACTATTTATCTCTCTTGATATAGCCAACACCCAAGGGGGATTACATGACCTACCCAGAGGGTTCGACTCATGGATGCCGAGTTTTTCAGGGAAAGGAGGATCCTATGGTAAATCGCATTGGACCCAGTTTTGTGAAAGTTTTCATTTTCATCAATCCAGGAAAGAACACTGTGATGTATTTATGAGGCTCTTTTCAAGCTCTCTCACTGGGGATGCCAAGACCTGTATTGATATTCTCCTGAATGGAAGCATAAAAAATCTTGAAGAACTATAATGAATCTTCAAAATAAGGTGGTGTAAACAAGAAAATGCACAATCCTTGTACTCTCAATACATCGATATTTGCAAAGGGTCCAACGAAAGCATTAGGGACTTCAATGTAGATTCAATCTTCTCCTTAATAATCTCCGACCCAACTTAAGCTCAGAGGAATCCATTCTCCAACATTACTTGAACTCCTTAGAAGGAATCTTGCAGTTCACCCTCAAGCATCGGTCACCCTCAACCTTAGACGAAGCACAAGATTTTGCTTAGCAAATTGAGGAAAACCTTAAGTTCGAAGACTCCATCCATAAAATTAACATTTTTCACAATGATGACCCCTGGGGATCAAGTGATGAGAATATTATGGAAACCGAACTTAACCTTCCCTAAATCCTTCAAGTGAAACCCATTTCTCCCCGTAGGAAGTGGAGTGTGTGTTCTACCAACATGGAAGATGTCCCCTTATTTTCTCGAGAAGAAGAAACTCTTGAGAAAGTAGAACCATTTCATGATGTTTTTGTTCCACACAAGGGTGAAGGGATTGAAACTTCCCTGCCACAAATTTACAAAGATGACATTTTTTAAGAAATATTTCCTTCTATCCACCAGGTAGAAAGAGTTGTACCAAAGTATGGGGAGGTTACACCTTTTTATGTCACTCTCCAAGTCAATGACTCCCTCCTCGATAATTACATATTTGACCCAAGCACTACAACCAACATCATGACTAAAAAGGTCATGCATCAGTTAGGCTTGAGCCTTTCACACCCAAACACACAAGGAGGTTTCGCAAAGGGGATTATTAAAAATTTGAACGTTACCTTTAACCCTTGCCCTAGCGCTCCTTTTAATATAGATGTGATGGTGATAGATGCTTTGAGAAATTGGGGCATCATATTCCACAAAGACCTTATAGAACACTTGGCTCGAAGCTTCCAAGACCAAGGATCCAAAATAGTCATACCTCACCCTGAAGGAGGATTCTTCACCCTCCACAAGGAACCCCTTGTAGGATCCTTAATTAAAAACATCGACGAACCAGATGATTATCTCCCGTGTATTAACAATGACATCGATAATTGGTTCATCCAAGGAGGAAGTTCTATGGGTGATACTGCGAAAACACCTGAGGGAATTTGGACTCTAGAGTTTGATGGGTCTCTTTCAAGTTCTGGGTTAGGGGTTGGGATTGTCTTAACAACCCCCTCCCAGGAAACCTTCTACTACTCCTATAGGCTTGAGTATCATTGTATCAACAACATTGTTGAATATGAAGCATTGACCCTAGGTCTCAACTTGGAAATTGACAAAGATGTCACATACTTAAGCGTAAAAGGGGGCTCAGACCTCATAGTATCACAAGTGTTACTAAAATGTTCTACCAAAAATGAAAAGATGAAGAGGTATCGTGATCTTTCACAATCCATTTCAAAATATTTTAAGATAGTGTCAATGGAAGTCATTCCTCGAGAAGAAAACCATGTGGAATATTCCTTGGTTGTTTCTACTTCTACCTTGCAACCTTGTGATGGTCCACTCCGAGACCTGTGCAAAATGGAAGTCCTTTTTAGAAATTCTATCCCATATAATTTGGAACATTGGCAAGTCTTTGAATATGATGACCAGATCATTAGGTTTATGGAGAATAGCAAAGAATTAATTGATTCACAAATAAATTTCCTGGCTGATTCCATGAACTTGGATGTTGTGAACCTTCAAAATAACACCTTGCCTAAGGGGTGCATCCATTTAGAAGACCTTTTTGAAAAACACGACGTATTCAAAAGAAAGAAACCTAGAAAATGAGAAGATGAATCCCTAGAATTCAACATTCATACGTAAATGGATCCAAGGATGGTCAAAATAGGGAAAGGAACCACTGAGAAGGAAAGGGTGGAAATTCTAGATCTCATAAGAGAATTCAAAGATACTTTCGCTTGGAATTACGATGAATTAAAATCCTATAGGGGTGATGTCATCCAACATGTTATACCTCTAACAGAAGGGACCAAACCTTTCCAACAAAAACTAAGGCACATCAATCCAAAATTAGCAAGCCAAATACAAAAGGAACTCCAAAAGATGGTTGATGCTGGTATCATAGCTCCCATCAAATATTCCTCATGGATGTCGAATTTGGTAGTTGTTCGAAAGAAAACTGGTGATATATGTTTGTGTGTTGATTTCGCAACCTTAATCAATTATCCTTGAAAGAAAACTATTCCCTTCCGAACATGGAACATTTTCTACAAAGGGTTATAGCAGCAGGGATGATTTCCATGTCAGATGGATTCTCTGGATACAACCAAGTCTTGCTCAAAAGAGAGGACCAACTTAAAACAACATTTACTACACCATGGGGAACATTTATGTATTTGAGAATGTCATTTGGTCTTATAAACGCCGGTGCCACCTTCCAAAGAGAAATGGACTTTTCCTTTAGGGATCTCATACAGAAAATCATAGAGATTTACCAAGACGATCTCACAGTTGTATCAAAGGATAGGAAAGACCACATATCACACCTCAGAATTGTTTTTGAACGATGTAGGAAGTATAGTATCTCCTTAAATCCTAAAAATTTTGTTTTCGGATAGATGAAGGAAACATTTTGGGTCATGTCGCTTCAAAAGGGGGAATATCCATATACCTTAAAAGGGTCCAGTCGATAAAGGATTTCCGCCCTCTAGTTAATAAGAATTCCTTGCAATCCTTTTTCAGAAAAAATAATTCCATTCGAAGATTTGTCCCAAACTTCGTCGAAATGACACGAGTGCTTTACTAAATAAGGACGTTTCTTTCTGATGGGATGATAAAGCCATCAAATCTTTTGAATATATAAAGGACGCTATCTCCCAAGCCCCAGTCTTGATCAACCCAGACTATTCACGAGATTTCATAATATTCTCATTTGCCTCCCAGGATACTATTGCGGGCGTTTTACTACAAAAAGAGGTTGATGATTATGAACACCATGTGGCTTTCATGAGTAAAGTCCTTAGAGATTAAAAGTTCAATTATTCCATTATTGAGAAGCAAGCATAAGCCTTGGTAAATTCCTTTAAGAATTTTAGAAACTACGTAGGTTACAACAAAATCAAAGCTTATGTCCCTTATCCAGCAGTAAAAGACATCTTGTCACAAAAAGATTGTATGGATACTAGGGGTAAGTGGGTCTCCGAAATCCAAGAGTATGACTTAGAGATAAAACCCACCAAGATAATAAAGGGACAGGGTCTGGCCCAGATGCTAACCGAGAGAAACCAAGAGGATATATGGATGGGAGAAAGTGAACAAATAAATGTAGTGGTCAACGAATTAGAAAACGATGAGTGGTATTCTGATATCATCCACTACCTTAAGAATTTCTCATGCCCCGATCACCTAGTCAACTACAAAAGAAGGGCTTTGAGACTTAAGACTATGAAATAATGTTTAACCAAGAATGGCCTTGGTTGGAAAGACCCTGATGGGGTGCTCCTTAGATGTGTCAATCAAGAAGAAGCTGAGAAATTGTTGAAAGAATTACACTCTAGATTCCGTGGTGGACATTTCGCAGCTCGCACTACCACCCACGAGATCCTAAGGGTTGGGTATTATTGGCCAACATTATTTTCCGATACTCACCGATATGTCAAATCTTTCCATCCTTGCCAATATTTCTCTCGTAAACCAAAACTCCCAGCATAACCTCTAAAACCTGTGGTAGTAGAAACTCCTTTTCAACAATGGGGTTTGTATTTCATTGGAGAGTTTAAGGATAATTCGAGCAATGGCTACTGGTGGATCCTGACAGCCATAGATTATTTTACTAGATGGGTAGAGTCTATCCCCACAAAGAAGGCCATTGAGGAAGTAGTCATGAATTTTTTGGAGAAGAAAATCATAACTAGGTTCGGTGTCCCTTCCAAAATTACCACAGACAATGCCAAGGCATTCAACTCCCATGCACTAGAAGAATTTTGTTTCAAGTATGACATTGTCCTATCCCACTCCTCCAACTACTATCCACAAGGAAACAAATTAGCAAAGTCTAGCAACAAGAACCTTATGAATATTATCAAGAAAGTCGTGGGGGAAAATAAGAAGTCTTGGCAGAGCAAAATTAAATACGCCTTGTGGGCATATCGAATAATAACAAAGACCTCGATAAGAAAAACCCCTTTTGAGATGGTATATGGACTAGAAGAAAAACTTCCTGTAAACCTCCAAATTCCCATCCTTTGTTTTGCTCAACAGTATGCTACACATGGAGAAGCAATCCAAGGGAAAATTAACCAGTTGATAGAGTTGGATGAATCTAGAAGAAATGCCCTAAGTCAAATGGGAAGAAACTAGGAGAAGATAAAAAAATACCTCCCATCACAAGGCGAAAGATAGAGACTTCACGGAGGGAGATCTCATGTTGTTATGGGATAAGAGAAGGGAGAAACCTGGTATGCACAAAAAATTGGATGGGCTATGGACAGGTCCTTACAAGATCATAAGTCATGTAGGTACGAACTCTTTCAACCTTGGGACCATGCAAGGAGAGGCTCTAAAGCTGCCAGTGAACACTTTGCACATCAAGCGTTACTAGCCACCAGCAACATGCCAGGTAAGTGCAGGTAGGTAGGTAGGCATTTGCATTCATTGTATATACACCATTTGCATTTCATGCTAGAGTAGTTTGCTTTCAAATTTTTACATATGCTTGTTTTCGTTTTATATATATATGAGTTGGGGGTGATATCACCACCCCAAATGATTGCTAATAGTTTCACATTGAGATCAAGAAGATTACAGGTTATTCCAGATATGTTGAAGTTGTCATGCGCTCTACGGTGAGAGCGTGTCCCCGAGTTGGAGCCAGATGTTATCCCCCACTTTAGGGATAACTAAGGAGATTATGTCTTGAGGCACACTAGTCCTAGACATGGAGTACCGAGAGCCAGATCGACTTGAGCATGGCCCTAGAGGGCCCATCTTTTCTTCCTTCAGTGTCTCCACTTTGTCAGCAGTAGAAACATCCATCACCTGGGCCTGGTCCTGTAGCAGAAGTGGATCTTTCTCCATGAGGTAATGAGTCCGGGTATCATGGTATGTGTCACTTTGATCCTCAAAACTGTTGAATATGTGTATTCAATTATTTTTTTTTCTAACAGGGGCTTGGATCTTATACTTATCCACTTGACCATATCTGGGGGGAATGACAGGATGCCCTAGTAAGCTTGTGCCCATAGGTTTTGAGTTGCCACCAAGGGGGTTCATGAAGAGTCATCGTTCACTCCCTTCATACTTACTACTTTCCATATTTCTCTCGCTCATCCATCCCATTACACTAGTCTGGGCATTGGGTTGGCCAAATATTTAAGGGTTGCACCTTACCTCATGGGAAGAAGGGGCTAAAGGCCCAGAGGGTAAAAGCAGCTGGAAAAATATAAAATCCTAAAAGTAAAACCTCGAGATGATTCACCTAGGGATCCCTGAGAAAGCAGTAAAATGCTTCTCAACAAGAAATAGAGGGACCCATAAAAAATAATAAAACAAGACCTAGTCAGAGGATATGGGGTTTAATCACAAGCCAATCTATTAGGTCCATGGGTATCTAGCGGTATGACACTAATAGTAGTTGGTTACCATGCTAGGGTAGTGGCTCTTGGTGGCATAGCCAAGAGAAATGAGGTCTCATCACGAGCCAACCTTCTCATTTCTGTGAAAGTGATTGTGGGTAACATTGCCACCACTGGTCACCACACTAGGGTAGTGTCCCCTGATTAGCTTCTTGAAAGAAAAAGCAATGAAGAATAAACATAAAAGGCATGAATGGACTTGGAAACATTTCCATCCAGGACAGGTGCAACTCACCCTCTACAGAGGCACCCATGGGTAAGCCATGCATTTCCCTGTTATCACTGCACCCCTTGCCCAGTCATCCCTTATCCACCTCATCCACTCACATGGCTTGGATTTGATTTCTCCCAGAAACATCCCACATCCAGTGAGAATTTTCCCAATAGGATGCCCTGTCACTTCCTCCAAACTTGGCTTGCAAATTTGTATAATGTCTTTGAGCACTTGACTGAGTGAAAGGGGTTTTATGCACATGTTTAATAACATTGATGATTAGATGTGATTGACATTGTTGTGATCCCTGTGACTTATGAGCCCATGGAGGGCGTATCTATTGATGTGCAGGATCATACCTGACGGACAGGTACCCAGATGTACAGGTACACATGGGGAGATGATTAGTTCGGACCTCCATGGGACTGAAAGCCCATCAGATGGATGTTGAGACCCCAGTAGGGGGTAGAGACATGCCAGAGGGTTTGCACCGAGGAAAAGGAGGAAATTCCACCAGAGGCAGCTGAGCAACCCTGTTCCCAGGGGGGTTGTCCCTTTTCCACCAGGACGTTGGCGTTGGAAGGCCATGACATCACCTAGGACATTCATGATGTCATCCAACATTTGTGGAGGTTTTGGGAGGCAGGTGTGGCTTGTTTCGGAGGCCTAACGTTTTTCTCCAGGAGGACAACGCTGCCCGAGAAAGGGCTAACGTCACCCTAAAAGGGCATGACGTCCTCATTTTGCTTGATTTAGGGATTTGATTATGACATTTAATGTAAAACAATATTATTATGTATTTTTGGCCATGTCGGCCTTTTGTGACCTAAATTTTAATTAAGGTAATTGATACTGTATAAGTAAGAGAGATAAAACTCTATTTTATTCATCATCTTTCACTCACACTTGTGTGAGGTATGAAATTTGTGCCCTCTTTTAGGGTTTTGGTTGAAATTACCAATGCACACTTGTTGAAGGAGGATTATTTTGGTTATTTTTGGCATTTTCTTGGTGGAGGGTTTACAACTAGGGTTTGGCATTGATGATACTTGGTGAATGTAAGTGAATTTCTACAATCCTTCCTTTACTTGAATGGTTATGGTATTTTTACTTGCATTTTGTTAATGAGATTTGTTGGATTAAACCATAGGAAATAAGCACATGTTGGTGTCCTTATTTTAAGTCCCTACTAGGTTATGCCAATAAGCCATTTTATTTGTCGAAGATAATTGCTAGGGTCTTGCGATTGCAACACCTTACTATTTACTCTTCAAGCTAGCCATTTATAATTTGTCTTTGAGCTAAAGAAGAAGGAAGACGCACTAAGGCCTAGGGTTACTACACCTTAGTGAGCCATATTCCCCTAGGGTTGATGGTTGAAGCCTTTTATTAACAACACTTCATCCATCATATCCCTCTTGTCTTTGTCCCTGCCATTATCATATTGTCCCTTCAACTCTTGCAACTAGTTTGACTCCATTTTCCCTATGAATGCACTGATCTAAGACCTTTATGATTGAGTGCTTTGATCACAAAACTTTAAACATCCAATACCCTTGAAAAACTACTAACAACTTCTAACCCTAGCTTAGACTTACCTACTAACCCTATTGTTGCTATTATCCACTTGATTTGAAGTTATACTTTGCAACATTTTATACATCTTTAAATAAATTGAAAGATTGGCTAAATGCGTTGCTTCTGATGAATGTTGGTATTGTGACATTGATGATAAATTGTCCTTACTCATTGTGAAGCTTCTTCTTAAGAATTTATTGTGAAGTGACATATTGTGATTATTGCTATTGTACATCACTGATTTGCTTCATCAATATTATCAGTCAATCACTTTATATCAGAAAGTCCTTGATTATATGAAGTACTAACCAACAAGTAATCTTGAAAATCTATAGTTTTCTTGTTGCTTTGTTCCAGATAGGTACACTTATGGTTATCATTATCTGTATTGGTTGTTTAGCCTAACTTTTTGATCGGTGGTGACTTGTGAGGGGGAGAATTATACTTGGTCTTAAACCTTTTCCTTCTCAAAACCCCAGGTCACCGGGGACGTCTCCCCTGGGCATACCACCCTAAATAGAAAGAGATACCTTATTGAGGTGACAATGATAGGGTAGTCTCTTGTTGCTTCAATTTGTCTTCTTTACATTTCCCTTTATCCTTCAAAGTAAAAATTGTGTGATAACATTGACCACTCATTTAAAAGCTTTGCATGCCCTCTATTCTCTACAAAAAAAAGTCTGATCAATCTCAGGTTATATAGGTAAGATATAATCTTATGAAGCTAAGAAACATGGTGGTGGTCTTTCCATGCTCTTTTTTATTCAATTTCAATCATTTGAACAACAATCTTGTGCTTTGATATGGACCCTTCATGGTTCAAAAATTAAATGGCTTCATCCTCCCTTGAAATCTTTCTCTATTATGAAGTTTTGGATATGTCTATTGGGCCTTTCTCCCCTTTGTAATTTTGAATTTTAATATTCCCCAATTCATTTTATTGGGCCCTTCTTAAATAAGAGGCTAATGCACTTTATTGAGCCTACTTTGAGTTTGTTTTTGTGAGGATAAAGAAGCACCTGATGGGGTGCCATTTGGCCTACCTTGACTTTGTTTTTTCAATTAAAAATTGTGCCCAATGGAGTGCCATTGATCCCACCCTGACTTTACATAATCTAAAGTTTAAATAAAAATCTCGATGGCCTTGTTGTAGGGCCTCCTTTTAATATCACTAGAAAAAACTTTAAAAAGCGTTTGATGGCTTTTCCATTGGGCTTCTTTTCAATATCAAATAATCCAAAGTTTAAAATTTTGAATGGAGGCTTGCCATTGAGCCTCATTTCAAGATCGAATGGAAATATGAAAATTGACCCGATGACATGTGTGAAAATCCCTCGATTGCAATATGAAAATCACCCCAATGTCAATATGAAAATTTCTCGACAATATATGAAAAAATGGACTAGTAGCCTTATCTCTTCCTTGCAATTCAAATTTAATACTCACCTAGTGTGTATTTCACTCCATTCACAATTTATAATGGATTTAACTTTTTAGAGTTAACCTTATTGATAAATACAAAGGAAATTAGAATTTTGGTGATCTACTGTTGTCCTTGTAGGGGACTGAGAAATTGACTGACAACAATATGGTAAGTGTTCCCTAGGAGATGATGTTTATTAGTATTGATAGAATTGCAATTCTCTTGAAATGGGTCCTTGCAATCCTAATTTTGTAGCTAATGGCTAGGTCACAATTCATAAGGAGTTGGACTCAGTGGTTGGAAATTCACAACTATTAACAGAAATGGACATTTCCAAGTTACATTGTTTGTGAATGGTTGTGAAAGGGGTTCTATGAGTTCATCCACCTACCTTGATAAACTCTAGGGTTAGGCATTCCATATATGATGTATTTTTGTGGGTGGAAACCTCATTCCTATTAGCACAAGTGCATATGTAAATATGGGTTTGATTACTCATTATGAGAAGATATCAACAAATCCTCTGAGCCTCAATTCAAATTGATGAAGGTATCATTAAACCATAACGTTTCAATAGGGTGCACCTAATTATGTGGGTTTTCCTGCTATTCCCACTATAAAACATCATGGAAAAATTCATTGCCATTTTCATTCTCTATTTCCTTCACACTTTAACTACAATAGCTCAAATGCTTGGCTTTCCGAGTCTTGATTGTGTAGGGAATGAATCTTACACAAATAGTTCTATACTTCAATGGGGTTATGATAACAATTTCACTTATGGAGGTTTTGTAGCAAGTATATCAATTGTGGATGATACTTGGAAGCTATATCAAACATTAGGATACTTCTATGCAAACGATAAAAAATATTATTCGAATATTGGAGTTTGATTCTTTTAAGAAGCTAAATTTTATATCCTAGCACCTCCAAAATTCATGCTTAACGGCCTGTTGATAATGGAAGACATGAATACTACCTAGAAAAGTGATGAAAACAATTGTTGCAGGTGAAAAAGAAATTATGCGATGGATTTATTGGACATGGTTGGGAATTCTCTTATTTTGCTAGAATTAAGGATTTGGGTCCAACGGTATCTCGCAAATTTAAACGTGTTCACCCAAATGTGCCTTATTATGACAATTTTACTGTTAATGTTCAAGAGAATGTTCAATCTAGCTACCAATTATATGAGCCAAAGTTTTCCAATGTATCAAGGGTTATTGCAAGTCTGGATGGATTGGTACCTTACTTGTGCCTTTGGTTGATTTTCCAAACATGAAAGAATTGTATTTGTGGAATAAGTCGTTGTCTGGAAATATCCATTACTGGATAAAAATATGATTTTCAATTACTCTAAAAATGAAAGAATTATTATCAAAGGATCTGGAGGAAAGCATGTAGTACTAATTGTTGGCACTACAGTTGGGGCAGTGCAACTACTTTTTGTTGTTATAGTAGTTATTATTTCCTACAATATTTTTGTTGAGGTAGCGATTACAAATTCTACCTTTAAAAAAAATATTGTGGAACCTCCAATACCTTCTGAGATATTCCCATCAAAAGAGAAATATTGGGTTACAAGGTGGAAAGGCATTTGAATAATGGAGACTTTGCTTTGCAACTATCGAAGAGAAAAGTCTAACCTTTTAGGGTGTCAAATTATATTTGCTGCAAAGGTTATCAATATTTGAGGATTAAATCAAAGTAATTAAAGAGGGTGGATGGATCTTAATGTTCCTTCAAGGTAAATTTATAGTTTAGAGAAGGTATTCCAAGGATTATAGGAAGAAAATAATCGAAGTATGATTAGGACAGAAGGTCAAAACTTCACTAATTTGAAAAAGATGAAATTGAGAATTGCAATCTATGATAGAAACCAAATTGTTTAGCAAGACATCACACCAAATTGTGTCTAGATAGAATGTTGCTCAAATTGAAAAGCTAGGATCAAAATCTAGATAAAAAAAACAATAGGATTAACAAATTGAAAATATATTTTTTATTCATGCACATAACATTTTGTTATATGTTGCTTCAATTATCCTCTTTCTATCTAGTATAAATATGAAATGTATGTTTACATGATCTATGCATCATTGATGACAAATGGGCTTGTTTCTATGCAAATCGATCATAGTGAAGCTAACACGACTTTGCAAATTGGAAGATAGTAGTAAGGAATGTGAGGCATTACATATGAAAGCAACTAAAACATGATAAGAAGACCAAAGAAAAGAAAATGTTTACTGTGAAAAACCAAAGGAATAAAGGAAGAGGACGAGGATTATAGAGTTGAGACATGGATATCACAACAAGGAGTTTATGTGTATACAACAAAAATCCAAGTTAAAGAATATGTGCTCATCATTGATTTAGAGAAGGACAATTTGTTTATTTTACCAATCACACTTTTGTGAGTAAACAAGCAATTGTAATTATTAATATATCATCCTCAAACCCCTGTTGAAAATTCATATGAGTGAAAAAAAATTTGTAAGGAAGGAGCTTCAAGAGAAGTAAAAACCATGTAATATTAAATTGATTAAAGTCCCCATCAAGAAAATGACAAATCAGTGGGAGAAAACAAAAGGTGTAGGAGGGGTATCCAAAGGTTAGAGAGAGTTGGAAGGCCAAAAACCACTAACATTTTTTTATAAATAGAGTCCTTGCATTCAAAGAAGAGACTTTTTGCTTCATAGTGTAATGAAACTTCAAGTTGATTTTTTTTTTTGTAAATAAAAGAAGAACCTTATATTATATCACGAGTGTATAGCTGTAATTCATTTGGAAACCACCTGTTCCGCCACATAAGGGAAACCAGAGCAGGTGGCTCCAAGCGATGATATGTCTATCATGGTTGAAATATAGTTTACAAAATTGTGCAAAAAGCTGAAAGTTTCATTAGGAACTCTATTCCATGTAGCTAGCCTAGGGATGGATTCATTCAGAGCTGCCATTTCTAAGATAATTACACAACTGTAAAAAAGAGTGAAAATATAATCCCTATTCATTCTAAAAAACTGTAATTGACAAAAACCAGAATTGGGGGTGGGTTGCGTCAAGCCATTGGGGAACCAGAATGTCCATGAGAGGTGTATGTCAGGACGAACTTTGGCTTGCAAGTGGGGCAATGTGCTTGCATTTGGGCTTCTGAGAATTCCTCAAACAACAAATCCAGTCGTTGGTTGATTGTTCTTTGGCCATGCACTTGTTCATCCTGCCGATGTTGGATGTCGAAGAGGAGCTCAAGATGCTCCGCTGCCATATGATAGGTATAGTCTGAGCCCTCCTCTCCTCCATCTGTGCCTGTGTCTTTCATTGTAATTGGGTTCTCCCCTACTTCTATCAGTTGCCATCTTGGAGGGATTTCCTCCTCCACAATGCATCCTTCGTCCCCCTAGTAAGGCTGGTGGACAGGGGCAAAAAGACTGGGGAGGCGTGCCTCGGAGGGTGGCCCTGTCTTGTTCACCGGGCTCAGTCCTGGTTGCGAAGCTGAAGGTGGCCCTGTGTTGACCAACTTCAGGCTAGGATGCTAAAATGGAGGTGGTACCTCCTCTTTGATAGTGTTGAGGCACTGGGGTGCCTCTGCCTTCGAAGTGCTAGCCAAAAAATTCTTAGGCGACGGTGGAGAGTTCACTATGGGGGACAGGGTCTCCATTTTTGGAATGTGCAAGGAAGTTTGAGTCCGAGTCTAGAGCAAGGGTGGCTGGATCTCCATTTTTGGAGTGCACAGGGTGGTCTAAGTGCTTTTGGTGTGTCTATGGGGGCGGCTAAAATGGGCAATTAAAGCTCGCTGAGAGGTTGTGAGTCGGTTATCTCGGGTGATGGCATTCTTGTTTCTGGTGCCCCGCTTGGGCTTGCCTCGCTCGCGAGGAATGGTGGGAAGAACCAGGGGGTGGGGGAGATGCAAGGGGGCCGTGGGGGGGTAGTGGTGGTTAAGGGAAGCTCGGATGGTGCACAAAGTGCGAGCGATGAAGACATGAGGGACGAGAAGCACTGTGCAGAGGTGGTAGCATGCAACATACAGGAAAAGATGTGTGCCTTGGTCATCTTTATCACCACTGGGAGACATTGATGCCCCTCCCATCGCCATTGAAGGCTGATGGGACTGGTTCATGCAACTAGTACTGGTGGCCTCGCTTGTTCGCTTGTCCGAGAGCTCCTCCAGGAGCACTGAGTTAACTCCCCTCATGGTGTGTGCCATAGGGAGTAAATACTTCAGGGGTGGCGGCTTGGGACATTAACTCCCCCCGCCAT
>JZKD02S0729698.1:0-15003 GCA_000966675.3 Picea glauca | reverse complement strand
AACAAGATTTTCCAAAAGCTTGAGTTGAACTTGGCATCTCTATCAGAAATTATGATCTTGGGAAAGCCATACAGTCTAAACCTTTCCTTCATAGAAATGTTAGCAACTTCCATGGCTTTGGAGGTATATTTAATAGGAATAAAGTGAGATTCCTTTCTCAACATATCCACTACAACCATGATTGCATCGTTTTACTTAATTTTCCTTAGCAACCCAGTAATGAAATCAATGGAAATCATTTCCTATTTCCATTCAGGAATAAGCAGGGGATGCAATAAATCTATAGGATTTTTATTCTTAACTTTCACCTACTGACACTTCAGACATTTAGCAACGTACTTGTCAAGGTCCCGCTTCATTTTGGGCCAATAATACAGCTACCTTACTATTGTCACCATTTTTTGTTAACCAGGGTGACCTACATATGGTATTTTATGGAACTCGTCTATGATTAAATGCCTCAAATGATCCAGGTGGATATCGGTGGCCACCCACCTTTTATAGCTGGCTCAAAACAACTTTCTAACAATTTTGATAATTTACTACTTTTAGAAGTTTTTGGGCCCTGAACTTCCAGAGCCGTTTTGAGGCCCTAACTAACGTTTTTTGGGGTTTATAGTCCTCGGATAGGTATTTCCAATGGGCTATCATATGCCTAAAATGGAGATTGTATGCAAAATTTATGATCCCGGGAAGTTGATGTACTGACTTACACAAACGGGGCCCACATGACTTTTGATGCTTCATCTCCTAGGGTTAGGTTTTTGGATGTTTAGGGTTTTTGAAACTCCTGTTTATTGTAAAAATGCCTTAAGATTCTCATTGTAATCATCTTCTTGTGAATGAGCGTAGCCATCACATCTCTTCTCAAAGATAAGCTGCCACCATTCCAGCAAGCCTTTTTTCCGCTGCATTTTACAGTTTCAACTTATTTCCTTATTAATAGAAAACCAATTTTACTGTATCTATGTTATTCTTTGTTAAGAATCTAGTAATAATATGTAGTCATTTCGTTTTTCTCATAAAATCCAAATCATCAAATATGATGAATGAGGCACATATATTGTATTACTATATAAAACCATATCATCAACTCCTAGTTGATATCATTCATATTTATTTTCCCTAGGTTCTCATTGTAGCACTTCTTTTTCTTGAGTATAAAATTCATCTTTCTGGAAGATGTTCATAATCTTCTACTTGATGTCAAACTCCCTTACACTTGTTGTTTCTAAGTGTAATGTTTAAATACTTTGACTGAGAAAATCTACTGCTATGTTTTCCTTTCCTTTGATGTGTTTGATTTCAAAATCAAACTTGCTAATCAACACCATCCACCTATCATGTCTACCATTCCACCTTGTCTAGTCAAAAAAATACTTCATACCACAGTGGTCTATCATTAATATAAATCCTCTCCCAATAAAGTATTGTCTCCACATATTTAATGCGTGCACGTTTGTTTCCAACTCTAGATCATGGGCAACATACTTTTCTCTCACTCTTATTTAACTTTTGTGATTCATAACAAATCACTTTCCCTTCTTACATAAGAAATTCATCGAGTCCTTCTTTGCAAACATCTATATAAACTAGTAAATCCTTTTTTGGCTCTGCAATCTTCAGAATGTAGGAATTAGTTAAAATATTCTTAAAATGTTGGAAGTTATCTTCACTCTCCGGTCACGATATAAATATTTTTTCCTTTCTCTAGAATGAAGTAGTAGGATAAGAAATATTGGGAAATTTATTTATGAACCTATTGTAATAACCAATCAATCCCATGAAGGATCTTACTTCTATCACATTTCTATGGGTAGGATAATTCATGATTTCCTTGATCTTTTCAGTATCCACTAGATACTAGATTTCCTTTTGAAATAAATCACACTTGTTGAACTTAGCGTACAACTGGTGCTCTCTTAACACTTGTAGCACCATCCTGAGATACTCTTCATTCTCTTCTATGTTCTTTGAATACACCAAAATCTCATCCACAAATACTAAGAAAAAGTTTTCCGAGTACTTTTTAAGAACACTATTCATCAGACACATGAATGTGTCTGGCACATTTGTAAGTCTGAATGGAACCAATATAAACTTATAATGTCCCTACCTTGTTCTAAAGGTTTTCTTGTGGATGTCCTCATCCTTTTTTTCAACTTGGTGATATCCCAAACTCAAATCAATCTTTGAGAAAATTTCAACTCCTCAGAGTTGATCAAAGAGATCATCTATCCTAGGAAAGGATACGTGTTCTTGATGGTCATGTTATTAAAATGCATATAGTCGATGCAAAGTATCAAGGTACCATCATTCTTCTTTACAAACAGGACTGGTGATCTCCATGGAGATACACTCGACCTAATGTAACCATTATATAACATTTTCTTTAGTTTCACCTTCATCTCCACCAACTCTGGCGTACTCATCCTGTCAGGCACTTTTGATGTTGGTATTGCTTCCTGCACAATATCTATTGAAAAATCTAGATTTGTTTTTAGAGGTAGTCTAAGCACTTCTTTTGGAAACAGATTTATGAATTCCCACAACACTAGGTGATATTCAAACTTCAACTCTTTGGTCTTTGTTGAGTTATGAAATTGTATAGCATACACGGGACACCCTTTTCTGCTGAAATGTTTGAGCTGCAACATTGATAGTTTCCTTATTGAAATTGGATTTTGAATTCCTTGCATTACCATCCTCATCTTCACATTTCAAAACATTCTCATATCAATTTATCCTTTCCTTTTGTCAAGCTAGACAATCCGTTCTCAACAACACGTCATATGATCTTAGGGGTAGGATATTCAAAGTTGCTTGAGTCTGCAGTCCACTCATTTTGAATGGACATGCTTCAATCGCTTCAGCCACTTTCCTCTTTTTTATGGTGACTAACTAAGCCAACCATCCTCTCACATGTTTCTTTATCTCTAATGAACATGTTTAAACAAATCGATATGAAATATAACTAAGGTTATAACCCGGGTCAATTAAAATAGAGATAGGTTGCTTGGTGATAATATCTTCTAATTCCACCAAAGAGGCTTGGTGGTCAACTTGCTTATTTTCCATAGTTGCATATAATCTTGACATGCTTTTGGCTACATCATTAATTGTAGTTGGCTCCTGCACATTATACACCTTTTGTCTATCATGTTGTTTATGAGGAAAATCTCTTAATAGGTGTGGTTCTCCACTTCCCCAACATTGCAAAGGTCCTTTCTTCGGATCCACTTTAAGATGGAAAATTTTCCTCATTCAAACCCCTATTGGGTTCACCCTACTAAGAACCTTTCATGGAATTATTATAGGGGAATGAATTGAATACGTTCTTTAGGACTCCACTCTTATCCTTCCTCTTCCAGTCCTTTGAAGGATCTTGCTTATGCTTAGACTGATCATAAAAATAATTAGCCTTCCAAACAGTTTCCTTCAATTTATTGTATTTTTTGAACTCAATTTGATCCTGGTATAATTGTGGCATCCCACTAAGAAAACTTTGCACTCTTTCCTTCTCATCCTTCAGGTAAGGGACATCCCTCAACAACTCCATAAAACTTTTGGCATATGCATACATAATAAGTTGTTCAAACTTATGCTCATAGAATTTGTTAACCCTTTAATCATAATACTTCTCTGATAGATATACCTTTTAGAAATATTTCTGAAAATGATTCCAAGTCAGATTTCTTTCCTTAATGATCCATAAGAATATAAAAGGGAAAAAATTCAAACTCCTTGAATCTCAGCAAAAAATAGTGCCAATTTGAAGTTGCCATCGCAATCTTTCCAACGATGTAAATGACACCACAAATGAAGTTTGAATGAAGAATTTATGGATGATCAAAGTTGTGGTCAACCTAGTCAAAGTCAACATGTTGACATCAACATTCATACATGTGAGGTCAGCATCCAACTATGCAGAGGTGATGTCAGCATGAAATCTTGTTGATTTGGCACTTTTGGTGGCCACTTGGGCCAATTAACATGTGACACATGGCACACCCATGTGGAACCACATGGAACCACCTAGGATCCACCACATGGCCTCTTCATAAATATACAATTGGTGTAACATCCCCACCATCCAATTGGGCTATGCCACGCAAAAAATTTCGAATTGTATGCAAATTAAAACATATACACACAGAAACTCTTGTAGAACTTTATATATATAACTTAAAACATACAAATACATTTTGTAAATGCACAGATTCATACAGAAATAATAGTAAACATGTACATGCAGCATAGACATGAAATACCCATAAATATAAAGACATGTATAAACTAGACACAGGGAAAAACCCATAAAAATAAACACGTAAATAATAATGTAGCATATAAATTAGCACACAATTGACACTTATCTTGGTAAGAATATCACCAACTGTGTGCAGACCTTTCATGAACCTCCCAACCTTAGACCATGCTGCTCATCACTCTCAACAGTGGGTCACCCTCGAGCTGGGACTAAACTCCACACGTGTAAAGGGATTCCTAGTGAGTATGATGTATCTCAGACAAAAGGAACGACTCTGTCAGAGGTGAAAAGTCAAACTAACAACCTACACTCCCTCATTTCCCACATGCCTATCCCACCCCAAGAAGTGTGCCCCTTCTCTACTCAACAGTCCTTTTGTTCTCCCACTTCCTTTCCGAGCTTGAGCAATAGGTCAGACAGGAAGTCTCAGAGCCCTGTAGCTACAGTTTGTCACCTTCGGGAAATCAATTCCC
The DNA here is from genome assembly GCA_000966675.3 of Picea glauca. Classification (NCBI taxonomy): domain Eukaryota; kingdom Viridiplantae; phylum Streptophyta; class Pinopsida; order Pinales; family Pinaceae; genus Picea; species Picea glauca. Next base: position 10,260 of record JZKD02S0729698.1, on the reverse strand, counting down.
AAAAATTCTCTCACCTAGATAGAAATTGCTCATGGGCTTGAAAACCTCTTATAACCCTAAATTGCAGCAGACATGCATACCTGGCATCAGGCCATCTTACTTGTTATTTTTTCCAAGCCATCATTGAACAACTCTTCTAAAAAAACATGTTTTTGAAGATGTACACACCCTGTGCCATTACTTCCCACGTACACACTCTTGTTGCACCATTACAACCAGCGTATACTCATAAAAAATGCAAAAAATAAAAATTGCAAAGGGATACGGGTTTTGGGGATGTTACCTAATGTTTTGACTTCCCATAGCCGTTCACCCAACTGAATAAATATCTTTTTTGGCCTATAAAATAAGGTGTTGGGGTCCCTTTCCAAGAAGAAGCAGAAGAGGAAAGAAACTCTTCCCATTTTATTTTTCCCCCTTTGCCCCAATATTTTGCAACCACATTGTGAGTTTGAGCCATAATTCCTTTTTCCTCCATTTTAAACCCTTGCCATCTCCCTAGAGAGAACTAAAGAGGAGAGGAATACGTGGAATTAGTTGGTGCATGGTGAAGAGGAGCCCAGGACTGAGTTCGAGGAGAATTTGTCGGTCTCATATTGTAAGTGACTTTGTGAGATTAATATAAAGAAATACTTTTTCCATCTCGCCAATTGATGTCTTCAATCTTTATGATTTATTTGTGTTTTGGTTATGATATATAACCCATTAATCCATATATATAATGCATGCTTGTAGTTTATTTTTTGTCTTTTGGTGAATGCATATTATCTTTGTGAGGAGATATACAGTCGAGAAACAACTGAGTGCAAAGGGATCGACACTGAACGTGGAGTTTAAGGTAAGCTTACGAGATCCCTATACCTTGTTTTTTATGTATGATTGTGGGGTAATGTCGAGATAGTTGTTAAAAGTAGAAGACTTTAGACAGTTAGCTATGCCTACACTTTAGAACCCTAGTATAGTTCGTGGGGGGGTTTCCCACTACATCAGAATTGGTGACCATACTGGGGAAGCCACTAGGGTTTTTAGGGGATATTTTTTGGTTCTTTAATTGGTTTAACTACCTTTTGCGTTTCTGTAAGTTTTTGTGTCTTTAAGGGATTTTGTTCTTCAATACCAGTACTCCCTGCCTGGTTTGCTTGACTGTCAGTTTTCATTTTTTTTTGAGAAGTTACAGAGGTGTACACGGCCTATATTGGGTCTACACCTCTACATACCTGCCCTACCTTTGGACAACCCACGTACATACGCGGGCTGTTGAAGTGTCAGTAGTGTTCCTATGTTGAGAAAATGTTTTTTAAAGAAGAGACAATCATCCTCTTCCCTGTCAGAAGTCATACCTCTTAAGGGTTTTCTTGATCTAGTCCTGGTCTCTGTTATAGCGGTCTATAGCCTAGGTCTGACCTCAGTATAGCTTTTGTTTATCAAAGGTTTCTTGTGTTTTCTTTATTTAGGGTTTTTAGACGAGCTTGTGAGCCTGTTTTGATCTACCTGTTTGGTATTGTCAGTGACTCCTTGCAATCCGCAGTGGGCCAGAAGTCATTTCTTGATCTTTTCTTGTCTTCATTTTTCCCTTTTTTTCTTTAGAAGAAAAAAAAATAATTCATTTTCAAATTTCTTGTTTTGAAGCATAAAACAATAAAAAAAACAGTTTTTTATTTCTTTGTTTGGTAAAAGTAGTTTAGGTTAGTTGTTTTTTTTATCAAGAAAAAAGAAAGTTTTTCTTAAGTTCTTTATTTGAATACTTAGGACATTAAGTTGCTCGTAGTCGAGCGAAATTTTTTTTTTAGGTTTGTCTTTTTAAGGATCTAAGAAAAGTAGTTATGAAAAGTTTGGTGAAAGAGTTTAATTTGGCAAATCTTTATTTGTGAAGAAGAAGTAGTTTGTTTTCAGTTTCATTTTATGCTCTTCTCTTTCATCGCTTAAAGAACATCACTGGTTTCATTTCCATTCCCTTTGACTTAAGACAACCACTAAAATAAATGCTTAATTAAAAGTTATTAGACTTGGTTTTGTAGGGTCCATCAATTTAGTCTAGGCTAGAGCCTTAATTTAGGATTGGAGAGGAAAATCTTCAAGGCTACAAAAAGAAACATAAGAGTTTGTGCTAGGGAGTGCTTGAAAGTCCAGTAACCATGAAATTTATCTGGGAACTCCCTCTAACATGGGGGCTAAACACAAGGACACGTGCGAAAAGGTAGCAGAGATAACCCCTCCAAAGTCAGACCAAGCATAGTGGCGAACGCATATAGAGGGCTTATCTTTCGATTCCGTTGATCACATTTTCCATGGAGCTTTGAGGGTATCAAATCCATTCGAGGTCCTCAGTCATCTTCTGAAACACTTTTGTTTGATACCCTTGATAGGTTTTGGGATTGATACCCTGCTCATTACGGTCCACCCAACTGTCGATTGTACCTGCCTAGTGACTGTTTGCGTGCTGGCAACCTAGTTCCCTTTATCTTAGTGAGTTACATAGGTGAATTTGGGGGTATACCGCAGTACCTAAGGAAGACATCAGGCCACGCTTTGTAGAGTATACCAGGAGGGTGCTTCTGTATTTGAGTTTCACTTGCACCGATAAGTTTCTCTAGTGTTGGTTGGTGTCATTGTTCTTCCAACTAGCTAGTGATCTGCTTGTCTTATCTCATAGGAGCTTTTTCTAGTGTGTTCTAGTCTTTAACATTAATAGAAATCCCTAGTGTGTCATTGATCTTATCACACCATAGAGGATTAGGAGATACACTGGTATTGAAGGATTATTGGCCTACCGCCAATTAATCTAGAACCACCCTCGCCACTGCTAAGGCAAAGACTAGACCAGCAAGGGTCCTTTGAGGTGACCGAGCCACAATAAATTGTGCCTGACTCATCTCCAAGAAGAGAAAAATTGACTCCAAAGGAACAAACCATTTCTAACCTTGGAGCAAAAGCTGTTGGTCCTTATAATCCTTCGATTATTGATCTATCGACACCCATTGTCGTATAGGTTGACCCTTAGGAGCGTTAGGTAGTGTCACAAGTAGCGATGGAGACAAATGTTGCTACTTTTTTCAGGGAATCCTCATACTCCCTCTACAGTTGTCAATCCGGGGGGATTTTTCCCTCCAAACCAATCATCGTCAGTCTGGAACACTATGATCTCGACCACCTCTACCTCCGTAAATGGTCTAATTCCATCTATGGCGGCGATCACTACTCCTTTCACCCAGAGTGAAAAGGCCCTCTATTCTCCTATGAGATTCCTGGCTTCAATATGAACGTCATCCTTTCCCACTCCACTCTATAGACTTTAGTCATGGGGGCAGGGAGCTCGAATGATCCTCTGTAAGGATCCATTGGGGGGATTTCATCTCCCTGTAATGATTTCCCTTACGGAGGGGGTCATATACCTCCTTCATCCCCTTCGCTTGATGGTTCTCACTAGCACCCCGTCGAGCCAAACATAAACTATAGTTCACTTGGAGAAGGTATTCAAGGACTTCCTTCTTATAGAACATTGGTAGGTTTGACGCCATTCTCTTTCTTCTATGTGTTTGGTAAGAACGCATTCTCGTAAGCTATCATCTCAATCAGGGGCAACCCCGGTTATGGAAAACCAAATCCTATGAAGGGTAATATTCCTACACAGGGGGCATACACTTCTCAAGGACCTTGGAATCCATGGCAGGGATCAGTTCCCTTGTCAGGGATGTCGACCAAGGGAAACCCCTTCCATAGCCAATGGAACCCAGGGCAAGGCTCAGGACCTATGCCCGTCAGATCGGTAGGGGGAAACCTTTCCCAAAATCCTTAGAATGCAATGCAAGCCCAACCTTCTATGTCCTATTATAGGATTCAATTGATGATATCTCAACAAGCACATAAGCCATACGCTGGTCATGAAAATGGTTATTACCAGAACCCTAGCCAATAACCCAACATTTCTTGGCAACCTCATGCCAACCAAACTCCAGGCTCCTTTTTCCCTAGTTATAATCAGCAACCCAAATTATCGTTTCTAGAAAATTTACACTTTCTAGACTTGAAAAGGTTATTAAACGACCCCATCTGTCATGATCCACGTTGGCCTCCCATTCCAACCAAGTTTCCTTTGGACATTCCAAAGTTTGAAGCTAGGACTAATGAATATCCAGGCAATCATGTGACTACCTTCCATTTATGGTACTTGTCCAACTCATTGAGAGACGACTCCATCCAGTTGCGTTTGTTTCAACGCACTCTCACCAAGAGATTTGCAAAATGGTACATCAAGATCGACTGCTCAATATACTCTACCTTTGGTGAATTGGCAATGGTTTTCTTAAACCATTTTCAATTACCTGTGAGATACGACGTCGACACCGAGTTGTTGGCCAACTTTGAGTAGACAAATGAAGACCATATCTCCGATCAAATATGAGAATGGAGATGCCAAAAGAGTTTGATAAAAGTACCAGTCCCACCAGAATTCCTACTTGAGTGGTTCCTTAAGTCTTCGGTACCTCAGTTATCCAAAGACGTAGCAACATCGGGGCTCCTTTAAGAAGAAGAAGCGATAATGAAAGCTCAACAACTAGAGTTGATTTACTCTTAGTTTGGTTTACTTTTCGAATTTTTTTCATATGCACTGCAGTCGATACTTGACAAGACGAGACAAATATCTAGACCACATGGCGATGGTATTGTTGGTTCAGCACAAACCAATCTCATTGATCACTTGTCGAATCAATTACAACAATTGTCAATACAGCAGACAGCGGCCAACCAGACCACTGGTTCAGCTGCTCACCCTACTCAAATTTCAAATGTACACAGTGTGCAATCGAAAAACCCAAAGGCCGCCCAGTAGCATGAAGGAAAGAAGAAACAACAAAAGAAGGGTAAGGAGGATAAGAAACCTACCAATAAAGCTGGAGGGGGAAACATAGAAAAGAATATTTCTAAGTATCCATGTAACCTTTTCACATAAGACCATCCAACTCACCTGTTCCATCAGCTTGCGGAGGCCCAGAAGTCATTGGCATAGTAGCAGCCTGCCATGTTAATGAACCCATTTCCACAAGGGAAAAATGTAACTCAAGCCTCTTCGATCACAGAAGGGGGAAGTGAGGGGCCCCCTCCGTCTTCATGTAATCCTTCATCCATGAATGTGTATATGTTGAAAAGTAACATTGATATAGCAACTAGGACACATGACTATAGAATGCCAAACACCTCTGAGAAGGATAAAGAAGCCGAAAAGACACCTCTTCTTCTCCATATTGAGAATATGTTGGGAGAAACAATGACACGCATCCCAAAAGGTGCAATCAAGAAAGATTCCCACAATCCAAATGAAAGGGTCTCCCAAAACTACTCTGTGGTGGAGGATTTGTCTCAAACCCCTTGTGCAATGTCTTCTTTCGAAGTCCTCCAGAGCTACCCTTCTAAGAGAAAGGCTCCGTTAGCTGCCTTAGGATCTTCTAAGACTTGAAATTCGGGAAAGATCATGCATGATACGACCAACTTAAAACCTCATCTCCCTTACCACGTGGTGTTTCAGATAGTAGTGGATTACACCACGAAAAAGTTTTACTCGAAACATTTTCCGCACGGTGGTTGATGAGGATGCCTTGACATGTCTGATTTCATTGGCATCTTGGAAGGCCATTGGCCAACCCATTTTGTCTTTGTCACCTAATATTCTTACCACTTTCGAAGTTCATTCATTCCGACCACATGGAATCATCTCCTCTTTCCTCGTGTATTTAGGGGGGAAGACCGTGTGCGTCAAGGTTTAAGTGGTCGATGCATCTCTCGACTACATTCTCTTGTTAGGAAGGAGTTGGACCTATGCTATGCCCGCAGTGGTCGCTACATTTTTCTGGGTCTTGTTGTTTCCACACGAGGGCTATATCATGTCCATTGATCAGTTGTCCTTCTCCCATCCTTACCCTTCATCGAGGGCATCAACAGTCCCGATGATTGATAACCCTCAACCCAGCATCGTCAACGTAGGGGTTGGTTTGTTCCCACCTTTTATGGGTAATTTTGATTACCCGCCTCCTTCCGGCAACGTTAACTTCATATCGGTTGTCCCCGACCAGCCTAAGGTTGAAAATTTTCAAGTCTCATCATTTCATACGACTTACTTTGATGATTCATGGACTCTTCCTTCCCCATCAGCCACGATGGAAGGGAGAAGGAACCATGGCATGGCCATGCCTTTGTCCACAGTAGATGTTGCATACTCTATAGTCCAACAAGATTCCATCGATCTTGATCCAACTCTTGCACAGGAGTTATATACAATTCTCGAGCCTATTTGGGCTGAAGGTTCCCTCACTGATACTAATTCTTTATACTTAGTATTTCCCTCAGACAAGGAGATTATTGAGGCAATTGCTAGTTTGGAAAGACCCTCAGATGATCTCCATCACAGATCTTATTTCCTCCCAGACTTAAGAAGAATTGAAGCAGGTGAATTCACTTTGACTATGACTGGAGATAGGTCTTGTCCTATCAATCCTTTGGCTGCACACGCAGTTTACACTAAAGGAAATATGGAAACCATTGCTAAAATGATGCCTATTGATATCTCCAGAACCCCTGGCGTCATGGAGAATGTCTTCGTCAGAGCGGACTACTCCCTCGAGGATATTCGAATATACAAGGATTTATTTAAAGAATTTTGCGATGTGTTTTCCTGGTCTGACAAGGAAATTCCAGGCATAGATCCAAGAATCGTTGAACACGAAATCACGACGTATCCTAACACTAAACCAGTCCATCAGAAGCTTTGTCCAGTTAATCCTAAGAAAGCAATAGCTATTAAGGCTGATGTAGAGAAACTGCTTGAAGCTAGTTTCATCTACCCCATCTAATTGACTCAATGGGTGTCAAATCTCGTTCTAGTCAACAAAAAATAGCGTACGATTCGCGTATGTATGGATTTCCATGATTTGAACAAGGCCTGTCCAAAGAATAATTTCCCCACATCATTTATTGACCAAATAGTCAATGAATGCATAGGTTGTGAGGTATTTTCTTTCATGGATGGTTTTTGGGATACAATCAGATACAGATCAAACCCGAAGACCAACACAAAATCTCTTTCATTTGTTTGTGGGGTACATCCACTTATCGAAAGATGCCTTTTGGTCTGAAAAATGTTGGAGCTACTTTTCAGTGAGCCATGTATTTTTCTTTCCACAATCTCAAACACATAGTCTAGGCTTATCTAGATGATTTAGCATCACAATATTGTAAGAGAGTCGATCATCCCACACACCTTCGACTTATATTTGAGCAATGTCGCTACTACCAAATTCCCTTGAATCCAAACAAATGAATTTTTTGTGTAATGTCGGGTCATCTTCTAGGTTTCATAATTTTGACAACAGGGATCATGGTCGATCCTCTAAAGGATGAGGTGATAGTTCAGTTGCCTCCCCCGTGCACAGTCCCTCAGCTTTAGAGTTTACAGGGGAAAGCAAACTTTTTACAGTGTTTCAGTGCAAACTATGCCGAGATAACAAAGGGTTTCATGCGTTTACTAAAGAAGGATGTTCCTTTTCATTGGGATGAAGTTGATCAATGCTCTTTCAAAGTGTTGAAACACGCCCTCACATCTACCCCTCTGCTTCGTCCACCCAATTATAATAAATATTTCTTGTTGTACTTGGCCAGTACAAAGTTGACCATTGGTATGGTCTTGGTTCAGGAGGATGATTTGCTCGAAGAATACGTGATTTATTACCTAATATGATGCTTGGATGGACCAGAACTCAATTATTCCCACGATGAAAAACTTTCATTGGCAGCAGTTCATGATGTCCAACGGTTCCTTCATTATATCTTGTTTCACAAGACCACCGTCATTGTCATTGTGAATTTGTTTCAATATGTGTTGACACAACATGTAATCGAAAAAAATATTAGTAGATGGATAGTCATCCTCAAAGAATTTGACTTGGATTTTGTTTCAGCGAAATCCAAAAAGTCGTTGGTCTTTGCGAAACTCATATCGAAACTTCTGGTCGAATCAGGCGATGTTATACCCAAGGAGTCGCCTATTAAAGGAGACATGTTTTTTATCACGTCTTCGGACCCCTAGTATGGAGATATACTAATCTATCTCCAGACTTTGAAGTTCCCTGCCTCTGCTTCTCGTGATGAGCGTTGTCGTATATGCCATCATGCCAAGAACTATCTCATACTCAAGGAAACTCTGTATTGTCGAGGTGTAGATTGCATCCTCCACTGGTGTCTCACTCATGAATAAGATAAAATCATGCTTAATGATTTCCACAATGGAGCATGTGGTGGTCACTTTTCTGGGTTGGAAACAACCCAAAAGATTTTATGATTCGGTTACTTTTGGCCGACATTAGTCAAAGATTTTCTTGAATCAGTTAAGATGTGCTACCCGTGTTATATCTTCTCTCGGAGGATGAGGGTATGCCCCGCTCTCATGTTTCTCATCATCACAGTTGGTCCCTTCACCAAATGGGGAATTGATTACACTACATGCAACTCCCCTTCAGCAAGGGGGTACTGTTATATCATTGTAGCAATAGACTACATCACGAAGTGGGTTGAAGCTATGCCAACGTTTAAATATGATGGTGAGACAACAACTCTCTTTTTGTTTAACCAGATAATAGGAAGGTTCGGTGTCCCGAGAGAGATTGTCACTGACCATGGTAGTAACTTTCTGAATAAAATGATGTCTGAGTTAACATCAAATCTTGGGTTGAGGCAAGAAAATTCATCACCCTACTACCCACAAGCGAATGGTCAGGTGGAAGCTGTGAATAAGTCCTTTAAGACTATTTTACAATGAACGATGAACTCAGACAAGTCAAATTGGCATTGGATTTTTTACTTGGCATTATGGGCCTACCGAATGTCTGTTAAGACTGCAATTGTTTTTTCACCTTTTCAACTCATTTACGAGCTCGAAGCAGTCTTTCCTATAGAGTGCCAGATATTGTCCCTAAAGTTTGGAGTACAGTTATTTCCAGACACTTCACCGCTTGAAGAGCGCTTATTATATCTTGAGAAGCTCGATGAGAAACATTGGGATGCAGCCTCTGCTAAAGAGGATCACAAACAAAAATTCAAGTGTCAGTATGATCGGTCCATTCGTCCTCGAATTTTCTTTGAAGGTGACCTTGTCCTAGTCTAGGACCAAGATAAGGATCCTTTGGGGGTAGGAAATTTCAAACCCATGTGGTTCATACCTTTCATCGTGAAGGAGGTTATAAAAAAGGGCACTTATTTTCTAGTTGATTTTGAGGGAAATCCTTTGGTGGAGCCTAGAAATGGGCTCTACCTCAAGAAGTATAACTCGTAGATGGGTCGCCTTGGGTGAATTCGTGTACATATGTATAGTATTTATACAGTTAGTTTTTGTCTTTTTGTTTTATGGACATGTCATTTTTTATGTCACCTTTTTCACTGTGGCATATGTCAAGTGAATCAGAGGTGTTCATTGGGTTTGCAGACAACACTAGCCGACACACTTGGAGGCTTGCTTTCGCAACTTGGGTGATTTTCACACCTCAAGGCCAGTTTCTATATTTAGGAGGTATCTGTTTAGGCAACGCTACAAACAATGTTTCTGAATATAGCGCATTCTTGGAGCTCCTTAGTGATTCTTTATCGCATGGTATCTCTCACCTCCAGGTCTAGTTAGACTCTCAGTTGGTTTTGTCCCAGTTAAATGGGGTTTAACGCATTTACGATCCTACTCTACACCGACGGTTCCTTAGGGTACGTCTCTTAGAATGAATCTTTGATTACATTATGTATATCCATGTTCCTAGGAGATTGAATAAAATCATAGATACTCTAGCTAATCAGGTATTAGATTGGCATATTGCACACATGTAAGAAAAAACACACACACGCACATGTAAATAAATGTAATCCATAAGACATAAAAATATGTAAATATATATATATATATATATATATTGAAAGTTTCAGAGTACATAGGTGGGCACAAGCTCCTCAAAAATATATGTCTAGTAAGAGTCACAGGGCCTATGCACTCAAAAATATACAAAAGGTGCCCTCGGCACATAAGTAGTCCATCCTAGCTAAGGGCGGGGCTTGTTCACCCTGCCATAGTGAACAACGATGTTTGCCAAATGCCAAAAGAGTTGGACCCATTTCTTTGGTACCCCAACTATGTGAGGTTGCATCGATGGTGGGAGATCCTCGATCTCTACCATAGGGATTGTACAAGTGAGTGCGGTGAGGTTCCGCTCCACCCATCTCAATACTCTCTCT
>JZKD02S0729676.1:0-15003 GCA_000966675.3 Picea glauca | reverse complement strand
TTGATAGGTAGGGAACGCGTGGCGCCATATTAATCTGAAGACTTGACACTCTGAGGGATTTGAGATGTGGTGTGTTGATAAGCTCTGAAGCTCGGAGTTGCAAAGCAATGGGAGCGGTGGATGTTTGTCTGGGGTTGACGTGGCTCAATGGCGTCATCCAGGGTGGTGTGGACCCGCAAATAAGGTGCCACTTGTCACTGGAATATAAATGTTTTGAAGATCCCTTATGCCTATTAGAGAATGACACGTGTCACCCCCCATGATGAGGGAACGTGTCACCCTTGGCCCTTGCTACGTGTCACCCCTAGTACATGCCCGCCTGGCCAAAGTGGTTGGTGAAGTCACCGAGATTCCGGTGTTGGAGAAATTTCTATTTTCAACACACTAGTTCAGTGGGAGTTAACTGACTAGTTCTATTTTAGACTTTCTAATAGACCATCATTATTATGCATGTATTCCTAAGATAAAATGTCATTGCCTCTGAGTGAATATCACTCACTCATTGAACGAATCATAATATACATTGATTCTCATTCTTCATATTGTATATCTCTTCCTTTTCTTGATAAGCTTCGTTTGTGTATGATTTAGATAGGTCTCCTGTGCAGGTTTCCATGAAACATTGACATGGTATCATAGCCAAGTTGCTTGGAGCAACCCAGACAAGCCAGAGAAGAGAAAAAGAGGATTTAATTATTGAGTAAACCTAGTTTCCTCCATATTCGCAACCTATTCCTATCGAAAGGTGTGACAATTGGAATCGACGTAGTCTATCCACTACTAGAGTGCGACAGTCGCACTCACACTTAAGAAAAAAAAAATCAGGAATTGTCACTGCCTATACACAGCCAAGGTGTGACATTGTCACACTGTATTCTTCACCAGGGTGCGACAATTAAGTTTTCCATAATCGTCACACTTTATCCTTCTCTAGGGTGCAACGATTCAACATAGTCGCATTGTATCCTTCTTTAGGGTGCGGCGATTCAATCTGCCCTCTAGAAAATTGGTTTTCTGCAGTAAAATAGCCATATCTCTAAATCCACAATCTAGGTCGGGCTGAAATTTTGACCAGAGACATATAACATAGGGATTCTCATGCTCACAAAAAATCTCCAAAACCTGCATCATATTTTAGGAGATATAGTTGTTTTATCATATTGATAGCTATCATAACACTGTCAATCGTATCTCAGAATCCACAATCTGGGTTTTCAGGATCTTTTCAGAATCAATAACAGGGATGGAGACGATGAAATTTATTTAATCATTTATGGTGATAATAATCACACCATACGACTATTTTGAATGGAACTTGAAGGTCGCATTCCAACTCAAAAGAAAATGACTGTATAGTTTGACGATGGCGACAAAAACAGAACCTACATCAGTGCTTGAGAAGACCAGATGGGTGAACCGTAAGGATGAGGCCACAAGACTACTTCTTGAGTTAATCTACACTAATTTATGGTTTTATGTTGCCGCATGAAAGACTCCAAACGAGATCTGACCACCTTAGAAGGACTCTTTGGAAAGCAAGATGAGATGTGAGGTCATATGCTTGAGGTAGAGTTGAATACCTTAGACCCTAAAAGTTTTGATAATATACAAGATTTATTTACTAAATTTAAATATTTGATATTGAGTTTGGGTGAATGTGGTATTGACAAGTCTACAGAAGAGAAAAAAATTATTCTAACAATCTTGGCCAAGCTAGGACCAGAATACGTTGTATATGTCTCCAATTTCCATTCTGGCAGATGTCTTTTTGGAACAAATTGGAAAATGTCTATGATGGCTCAGTTCATTGAGTCTCTCACACAAGAGTAGACAAAAATCATACAGATGGGCCTCATGAAAGATCCCAAAGAAAATGCACTCACCATGCATGATGGAAAAGGATCATCCAAACATAACAGGAAGGAGAAACAAAATGAAAAGGAGGGATATTCCAAACCCTTTAACGATTCTTCTTCCAAAGACTCTTCGGATTCCAAGAAGAGGAAGAAGGGAAAGTAGTGCACTTAATGCAATAAACCAAATCATGAAGAATCCACATGCATGAAGAAACAGATCGATCTTATGGCGCATGCACTTCAACATAACAACCTTGGAAACTTCATTCCAGAGAGAGTCAAGAAGCAGAAGGAAGAATATCATGCTCCTAATAAAGGTAATCATCGTGCTCTTGTTGCAATTAATTCCTCATCTGATTCGTGGATTATATATTCTAGTTCATCCCATCATATGGCAGCGAAAGAGGAATTTTTATCTTCTTTGATTCCATGCTCAAGATCCCCTATTCTCATGGGGGATGATACTCCAGTAGCAGTAGCAAGAGAAGGGAGAGTGGAACTCCATAATGGCAGTTTTGGGAATGTTTACATGTTCCAAAGATTTCTATGAATATTCTCTGAGTTTATCAGATCACTCAGAAAGGTAAAAAGGTTGAATTTACATCAAATTAAGTTTCAGTAATAGACATGCATGATAGTTCCGTTATTGCAGTTGGTGAGGTAGATCACAAATCACAGTTGCATAAGTTCACTAAGTTTACTGACTATGACTCTTTGCTACTTACACATGCTAATGATAGTAGTAGAGTATGGCATGAAATATTTGGTCATTTAAACTTTAGGTACATGCAACAAATTTCCAAGCAAGGAATGGTCAAAGGTTTGTCAGACATTCACTTTTCTGAAGGGGTTTGTGAAGGATGCATTCTTGGCAAGCATCCTGAAGAGAAGTTTGAAAAGGGTAAGGCAAGGAGAGCCTCCTCTTCCTTGGAGCTTCTTTACAGTGATCTCATGGTTCCATTTCCACATCCGTCCATCAACAAAGCAAGGTATGTTATTACATTTATTGATGATTACTCACGCTATACTTGGGTTTATTTTCTTAGACAAAAGTTTGAATTTTTTGAGCATCTCAAAGACTTCAAATCTCTAGTAGAAACACAAACTAGGAAGAAAATCAAGATCCTCCATACAGACAATGGGGGGGAGTATATCAACAAAGATGTTCAGAATCTTTGTCATGAAGCCAATATCCAGTTGCAACACACAGTTCCATACACTCAACAACAAAATGGAGTTGTTGAAAGGAAGAACATGTCTCTCAAGGAGATGACCAATTGCATGTTGCATGCAAGATCACTTCCTTCCAAGCTTTGGGCCGAGGTACTTTATTGTGTTGCTTACATACAGAACATAGAACCTCATTGATATGTTGAGGATAGGACACCTTTTAAGGCTTGGACAGGTGACAAACCAGATGTCACACACTTCCACATCTTTTGATCTAGAGCATGGGCCCATATTCCTTTTGAAAATAGGAAATCCTTAGATCCACAGAGCACACCTTGCATCTTTGTAGGATATCCATATGATGTAAAGGGGTACAAATTGATTTATCACTCTACAGAAAGGCTCATCATTGAGCGCAGTGTTCAGTTTGAGGAGAGTCCTTTGCATGCACCTCCAGTGCAACATTAAGAGACTCTTGTGCTTCCATCAGTTCCAGACATCAGAGATGATGATTCCACACACTTAGATGCTACATATTCAAACACAAATTTAGAGGATTCTATACATGCAGATGAGCAGGTAGTACAACCAAATGAGGAGCTAGAGTCAGAGCTTTAGAAAATGCCCAAGTGGGCACAGTCCACACTTTAGGTAGCATGCAACCTTGCAGGGGATCCATTGGATTCAAGGAGGACTCGATCTCATCATGTGGATCCTTCTCATGTACTTTCAGCTTCTAAACCAACGATGCTCATGCATTTCTATATGGTTCAATATTCTCATCTGCATACCTACAATGAGGCTGTTGGAAATCCACTATGGGAAGCATCCATGCAGGAGGAGCATGGCTCTCTCCTAGAGAATCATACTTGGGATCTAGTTCCACTTCCACCAAGGAGGAAACTTTTCATATGCAAATGGGTCTATAGGACCAAGAGAGCATCAAATGGTGAGGTGAGCAAGTACAAGGCCATATTATTTGCAAAAGGATTTCATCAGATTCATGGGATATATTATGATGAGACATTTTCTCCTGTAGAAAATATGGACTCCATTCACTTGGCTCTAGCCATTGCAGCAACCAAAGGATGGGAAGTTCACTAGATGGATGTGAAGAATGTTTTTCTTCATGGTAACCTTTCATAGGATATCTACATGGAGTAGTCGTAGGGGTTCATTCAGAACTCATCTTTAGTATGCAGACCGAAGACGACTCTCTATGGCCTCAAGCAGGCACCTAGAGCATGGTATGAAAAGATGGATTCTTACTTTCTTTCACATGACTTTGTTATATGTAAATCTAATTTCAATGTTTACATGTTGAGGACTACTAACTCTGTGATGATTTTATTAGTCAATATTGATGATCTTTTGATCATTGGTAGCTCTGCTTCAGCCATTTCTTTGGTCAAAGATATTTTTCATGGCAGGTTCTCTATGATGGACATGGGTCCACTACACCTCTTTCTTGGTCTTGATATTAGTCAGGATGCTTCCGACATCAAAATTTCTCAGGCTAAGTATGTTAGGGATATTCTGGATAGATTCCAAATGACACACTATAAGTTTGCACCTACACCCTTCTTATCTAGGATTAGACTTGAGGATGGAGGGGATACACCATTGGTGGACAAAAAATTGTATCGAATGTTGGTGGGGAGTCTTCTGTATCTCACCCACACCCATCCAGATATCTCATATGCGGTAGGAGAATT
The DNA here is from genome assembly GCA_000966675.3 of Picea glauca. Taxonomy (NCBI): domain Eukaryota; kingdom Viridiplantae; phylum Streptophyta; class Pinopsida; order Pinales; family Pinaceae; genus Picea; species Picea glauca. Next base: position 10,262 of record JZKD02S0729676.1, on the reverse strand, counting down.
TTCCAGATACATGCAAGAACCCTATGATCTGCACTAGAAGTCTTCCAAGTGCATTATCATATATGTTCAGGGCACCATGAGTTATGGGATTCACTATGCAGTTGGTTGTGCATTAGATATCATAGGCTTCACAAATTCAGATTGGGCTGGTGATAACACAGATCACAAGTCCATGTCCGGTACACTCTCAGTTTTGGGTCAGGACCATTTTGTTGGTCAAGTAAGAAGCAATCAACCATTGCTTTATCTTCTGCAGAGGTTGAGTACAAAGGAGTAGTCAACTGTGTCATTCAGACACTTTGGCTTCAACACTTCCTTACCGATCTTGGTATCCAGTTTCATTGTCCAACTATCATATGGTGTGAAAATTAGAGTACACTGAGATTTTGCAGAGATCCAGTACAACAACAACAAACCAAACACATTGAGGTCCACTTGCATTTCACCAGAGATTTAGTACATGACATGATCATTTATTTGCAGTTATGTCCTTCCTCTTAACAAATTGTTGACATATTCACCAATACCTTCACTGAGAAGAAGTTTCATACTTTTCAGGATTGTCTTGTAGTGAAGAACACAATTTCCTAGCAACTGCCTTTTCTTCTTTTGATGCATTGTCTTTTGAGGGGGGGGTTTGTTCCCACGTGGTTTTCCCCCTTTCCTCATTTTTATTCAGTTCTCATTAGTTGCATTGTACATGAGTACCTAATATGGCCTAGTAGTCAGGACTCATTTTTTACTCCATAGTGATGTTCAGGGGGGGGTGTTGGATAAATTTCTATTTTCGGCATTGCTATCCCCTATCCTAGGGATAACTAAATAGATTATGTCTCGAGGCCCACAATTCCTAGACATGGAGTACTGAGAACCATATTGACTTGAGCTTGGCCCTTGACGTCCCATACTTTCTTTAGCGCCTCTCATCTATCAACATCAACAACATCCATGACATCGGCCTGGTTCTGAAGTAGAAGTGGGTCTTGCTCCATGAGGTAATGAGTCTGGGTATCATGGTATGTGTCACTCTGATTCTCAAAACATTTGACTATGTGCATTTAATTTTCTTTTTCTTCATGACGTTTGCTTGGATATTATGCCTTTTAACTTGCCCATACCTAGGCGGGATGACAAAGTGCCCTAGCAAGTTGGTTCCCTTAGGGATGATTCCACTGGGTGGGTCTATGAAAGGTCATCGTCCATTCCATACTTATGAATTTTCATCATTTTCCCTCTCATCTATCCCCTACATTGGTTCAGGCATTGGGTTTGCCAAGCCAATAAGGGTTGTACCTTGCCTTGTGGGAAGAAGAGGTTAAAGGCCCAAAGTGTAAAATTAGTTGGAAAAAGTTAAAATCCAAGATCAAACCTTGAGATGCTTTTCCCAGGCATCCCCGAGAAAGCAATAAAAGGTTTCTCAGCAAGAAAAAGGGGGAACCCATAAAATAAAATAAAACTCAAGACCTAGTTGATGGATAGGGTGTCTCATCATGAGCCAACCTATTAGGTCCATGGGAATGTAACGATATGACACTACTATTCATATTGTCACCACACCAAGGTAGTGGCTCTTGGTAGCATAACCGAGAGAAAGGGGGTCTCATCGTGAGCCAACCTTCTCATCTTTGTGAAATTCTTGTGGGTAACATTGTCACCAATGGTCACCACGCCAGGGCAGTGTCCTCTAGCTATTCTCTTGAAATAAAAGCAATGAGACAAGAGTAAAAAGGAATTGAATGGGCTAGGAAAAAATTGTATCCATGACAAGGTGAAACTCACTCTCTACAGAGGCACCCACAGGTAAGACCTACATTTCCCTGTTATCATTACACCCCTTGCCCAAACATCCCCTACACCATCTCATTCATTTACATGACCTAGATTGGTCTTCACCTGAAAAAAAACCACAACTGAGGAGAATTATCCTAATAGGACATCTTAGGACCCTCTCCAAAACTGGCTTGTTAAATAGCGTAAAGTATTTGAGCACTGGGAAAAGGGGGGTTTAATGCACATGTTTGGGTAACTTGATTATTGGATGTGATTAACATTGCTATGATCTCTGTGAATTATGAGCCCATGGAGGGCATACTTGTTTTTGTTGCAGGACCATGCCCGACGAACAAGTACATATGGGGAGATGATTAGCTCGGACCTCCATAGGGCTAAAATCCCACCAGATGGATGTTGAGACCCCAGCTAGGAGCAGAGGGATACCAGAGGCTTGCACCATAGAAAATGGAGGACGTTCCACCATAGGCACTTTGGCAGGCCTGGACCCAAGGGGTCTTTCCCTCCCACCATGACATTAGCTCTTGAAGGCCCCCGATGTCATCATTTTGAGCCTTGACATCATCCAGTTGGGGTTTTATGCATGAAGACGGGCTGTGGTTGGCACGTGTGGCAGTTTCTAAGGGGTTTTGAGCCCCAACGTTTCACTTTAGAGGCCTAATGTTCCAAGAGGGGGCCCAACGTCACCCTAAAAAGATAAAATTAGGGTTTTTATTTTCAATTTTATGTAAAACTAGGTTTTTGATGTAAACTAGCCATGTCGACCTTTTTTTACCTAAAATGTAATTAAAGGTCATTTTTATTGTACAAATAAGGGAAAAATCTCTTATATTTTTCATCATATTTCACTCACACAAGTGTGAGGTCTGAAATTCGACCTCTTTTAAGGATTATTGGTTGAACTAAGTGGCGTGAAACTCTTGGAGGGAGCTTTTATTGGTGTACTTATGCATTTTCATGGTGGAAAGTNTTGATAGGTAGGGAACGCGTGGCGCCATATTAATCTGAAGACTTGACACTCTGAGGGATTTGAGATGTGGTGTGTTGATAAGCTCTGAAGCTCGGAGTTGCAAAGCAATGGGAGCGGTGGATGTTTGTCTGGGGTTGACGTGGCTCAATGGCGTCATCCAGGGTGGTGTGGACCCGCAAATAAGGTGCCACTTGTCACTGGAATATAAATGTTTTGAAGATCCCTTATGCCTATTAGAGAATGACACGTGTCACCCCCCATGATGAGGGAACGTGTCACCCTTGGCCCTTGCTACGTGTCACCCCTAGTACATGCCCGCCTGGCCAAAGTGGTTGGTGAAGTCACCGAGATTCCGGTGTTGGAGAAATTTCTATTTTCAACACACTAGTTCAGTGGGAGTTAACTGACTAGTTCTATTTTAGACTTTCTAATAGACCATCATTATTATGCATGTATTCCTAAGATAAAATGTCATTGCCTCTGAGTGAATATCACTCACTCATTGAACGAATCATAATATACATTGATTCTCATTCTTCATATTGTATATCTCTTCCTTTTCTTGATAAGCTTCGTTTGTGTATGATTTAGATAGGTCTCCTGTGCAGGTTTCCATGAAACATTGACATGGTATCATAGCCAAGTTGCTTGGAGCAACCCAGACAAGCCAGAGAAGAGAAAAAGAGGATTTAATTATTGAGTAAACCTAGTTTCCTCCATATTCGCAACCTATTCCTATCGAAAGGTGTGACAATTGGAATCGACGTAGTCTATCCACTACTAGAGTGCGACAGTCGCACTCACACTTAAGAAAAAAAAAATCAGGAATTGTCACTGCCTATACACAGCCAAGGTGTGACATTGTCACACTGTATTCTTCACCAGGGTGCGACAATTAAGTTTTCCATAATCGTCACACTTTATCCTTCTCTAGGGTGCAACGATTCAACATAGTCGCATTGTATCCTTCTTTAGGGTGCGGCGATTCAATCTGCCCTCTAGAAAATTGGTTTTCTGCAGTAAAATAGCCATATCTCTAAATCCACAATCTAGGTCGGGCTGAAATTTTGACCAGAGACATATAACATAGGGATTCTCATGCTCACAAAAAATCTCCAAAACCTGCATCATATTTTAGGAGATATAGTTGTTTTATCATATTGATAGCTATCATAACACTGTCAATCGTATCTCAGAATCCACAATCTGGGTTTTCAGGATCTTTTCAGAATCAATAACAGGGATGGAGACGATGAAATTTATTTAATCATTTATGGTGATAATAATCACACCATACGACTATTTTGAATGGAACTTGAAGGTCGCATTCCAACTCAAAAGAAAATGACTGTATAGTTTGACGATGGCGACAAAAACAGAACCTACATCAGTGCTTGAGAAGACCAGATGGGTGAACCGTAAGGATGAGGCCACAAGACTACTTCTTGAGTTAATCTACACTAATTTATGGTTTTATGTTGCCGCATGAAAGACTCCAAACGAGATCTGACCACCTTAGAAGGACTCTTTGGAAAGCAAGATGAGATGTGAGGTCATATGCTTGAGGTAGAGTTGAATACCTTAGACCCTAAAAGTTTTGATAATATACAAGATTTATTTACTAAATTTAAATATTTGATATTGAGTTTGGGTGAATGTGGTATTGACAAGTCTACAGAAGAGAAAAAAATTATTCTAACAATCTTGGCCAAGCTAGGACCAGAATACGTTGTATATGTCTCCAATTTCCATTCTGGCAGATGTCTTTTTGGAACAAATTGGAAAATGTCTATGATGGCTCAGTTCATTGAGTCTCTCACACAAGAGTAGACAAAAATCATACAGATGGGCCTCATGAAAGATCCCAAAGAAAATGCACTCACCATGCATGATGGAAAAGGATCATCCAAACATAACAGGAAGGAGAAACAAAATGAAAAGGAGGGATATTCCAAACCCTTTAACGATTCTTCTTCCAAAGACTCTTCGGATTCCAAGAAGAGGAAGAAGGGAAAGTAGTGCACTTAATGCAATAAACCAAATCATGAAGAATCCACATGCATGAAGAAACAGATCGATCTTATGGCGCATGCACTTCAACATAACAACCTTGGAAACTTCATTCCAGAGAGAGTCAAGAAGCAGAAGGAAGAATATCATGCTCCTAATAAAGGTAATCATCGTGCTCTTGTTGCAATTAATTCCTCATCTGATTCGTGGATTATATATTCTAGTTCATCCCATCATATGGCAGCGAAAGAGGAATTTTTATCTTCTTTGATTCCATGCTCAAGATCCCCTATTCTCATGGGGGATGATACTCCAGTAGCAGTAGCAAGAGAAGGGAGAGTGGAACTCCATAATGGCAGTTTTGGGAATGTTTACATGTTCCAAAGATTTCTATGAATATTCTCTGAGTTTATCAGATCACTCAGAAAGGTAAAAAGGTTGAATTTACATCAAATTAAGTTTCAGTAATAGACATGCATGATAGTTCCGTTATTGCAGTTGGTGAGGTAGATCACAAATCACAGTTGCATAAGTTCACTAAGTTTACTGACTATGACTCTTTGCTACTTACACATGCTAATGATAGTAGTAGAGTATGGCATGAAATATTTGGTCATTTAAACTTTAGGTACATGCAACAAATTTCCAAGCAAGGAATGGTCAAAGGTTTGTCAGACATTCACTTTTCTGAAGGGGTTTGTGAAGGATGCATTCTTGGCAAGCATCCTGAAGAGAAGTTTGAAAAGGGTAAGGCAAGGAGAGCCTCCTCTTCCTTGGAGCTTCTTTACAGTGATCTCATGGTTCCATTTCCACATCCGTCCATCAACAAAGCAAGGTATGTTATTACATTTATTGATGATTACTCACGCTATACTTGGGTTTATTTTCTTAGACAAAAGTTTGAATTTTTTGAGCATCTCAAAGACTTCAAATCTCTAGTAGAAACACAAACTAGGAAGAAAATCAAGATCCTCCATACAGACAATGGGGGGGAGTATATCAACAAAGATGTTCAGAATCTTTGTCATGAAGCCAATATCCAGTTGCAACACACAGTTCCATACACTCAACAACAAAATGGAGTTGTTGAAAGGAAGAACATGTCTCTCAAGGAGATGACCAATTGCATGTTGCATGCAAGATCACTTCCTTCCAAGCTTTGGGCCGAGGTACTTTATTGTGTTGCTTACATACAGAACATAGAACCTCATTGATATGTTGAGGATAGGACACCTTTTAAGGCTTGGACAGGTGACAAACCAGATGTCACACACTTCCACATCTTTTGATCTAGAGCATGGGCCCATATTCCTTTTGAAAATAGGAAATCCTTAGATCCACAGAGCACACCTTGCATCTTTGTAGGATATCCATATGATGTAAAGGGGTACAAATTGATTTATCACTCTACAGAAAGGCTCATCATTGAGCGCAGTGTTCAGTTTGAGGAGAGTCCTTTGCATGCACCTCCAGTGCAACATTAAGAGACTCTTGTGCTTCCATCAGTTCCAGACATCAGAGATGATGATTCCACACACTTAGATGCTACATATTCAAACACAAATTTAGAGGATTCTATACATGCAGATGAGCAGGTAGTACAACCAAATGAGGAGCTAGAGTCAGAGCTTTAGAAAATGCCCAAGTGGGCACAGTCCACACTTTAGGTAGCATGCAACCTTGCAGGGGATCCATTGGATTCAAGGAGGACTCGATCTCATCATGTGGATCCTTCTCATGTACTTTCAGCTTCTAAACCAACGATGCTCATGCATTTCTATATGGTTCAATATTCTCATCTGCATACCTACAATGAGGCTGTTGGAAATCCACTATGGGAAGCATCCATGCAGGAGGAGCATGGCTCTCTCCTAGAGAATCATACTTGGGATCTAGTTCCACTTCCACCAAGGAGGAAACTTTTCATATGCAAATGGGTCTATAGGACCAAGAGAGCATCAAATGGTGAGGTGAGCAAGTACAAGGCCATATTATTTGCAAAAGGATTTCATCAGATTCATGGGATATATTATGATGAGACATTTTCTCCTGTAGAAAATATGGACTCCATTCACTTGGCTCTAGCCATTGCAGCAACCAAAGGATGGGAAGTTCACTAGATGGATGTGAAGAATGTTTTTCTTCATGGTAACCTTTCATAGGATATCTACATGGAGTAGTCGTAGGGGTTCATTCAGAACTCATCTTTAGTATGCAGACCGAAGACGACTCTCTATGGCCTCAAGCAGGCACCTAGAGCATGGTATGAAAAGATGGATTCTTACTTTCTTTCACATGACTTTGTTATATGTAAATCTAATTTCAATGTTTACATGTTGAGGACTACTAACTCTGTGATGATTTTATTAGTCAATATTGATGATCTTTTGATCATTGGTAGCTCTGCTTCAGCCATTTCTTTGGTCAAAGATATTTTTCATGGCAGGTTCTCTATGATGGACATGGGTCCACTACACCTCTTTCTTGGTCTTGATATTAGTCAGGATGCTTCCGACATCAAAATTTCTCAGGCTAAGTATGTTAGGGATATTCTGGATAGATTCCAAATGACACACTATAAGTTTGCACCTACACCCTTCTTATCTAGGATTAGACTTGAGGATGGAGGGGATACACCATTGGTGGACAAAAAATTGTATCGAATGTTGGTGGGGAGTCTTCTGTATCTCACCCACACCCATCCAGATATCTCATATGCGGTAGGAGAATTTTCCAGATACATGCAAGAACCCTATGATCTGCACTAGAAGTCTTCCAAGTGCATTATCATATATGTTCAGGGCACCATGAGTTATGGGATTCACTATGCAGTTGGTTGTGCATTAGATCTCATAGGATTCACAAATTCAGATTGGGCTGGTGATAACACAGATCACAAGTCCATGTCCGGTACACTCTTAGTTTTGGGTCAAGACCATTTTGTTGGTCAAGTAAGAAGCAATCAACCATTGCTTTATCTTCTGCAGAGGCTGAGTACAGAGGAGTAGTCAACTGTGTCATTCAGACACTTTGGCTTCAAAACTTCCTTACCGATCTTGGTATCCAGTTTCATTGTCCAACTATCATATGGTGTGACAATTAGAGTACACTGAGATTTTGCAGAGATCCGGTACAACAACAACAAACCAAACACATTGAGGTCCACTTGCATTTCACTAGAGATTTAGTACATGACATGATCATTTATTTGCAGTTATGTCCTTCCTCTTAACAAACTGTTGACATATTCACCAATACCTTCACTAAGAAGAAGTTTCAGACTTTTCAGGATTGTCTTGTAGTGAAGAACACAATTGACTAGCAACTGCCTTTTATTCTTTTGATGCATTGTCTTTTGAGGGGGGGGTTTGTTCCCACGTGGTTTTCCCCCTTTCCTCATTTTTATTCAGTTCTCATTAGTTGCATTGTACATGAGTACCTAATATGGCCTAGTAGTCAGGACTCATTTTTTACTCCATAGTGATGTTCAGGGGGGGGTGTTGGATAAATTTCTATTTTCGGCATTGCTATCCCCTATCCTAGGGATAACTAAATAGATTATGTCTCGAGGCCCACAATTCCTAGACATGGAGTACTGAGAACCATATTGACTTGAGCTTGGCCCTTGACGTCCCATACTTTCTTTAGCGCCTCTCATCTATCAACATCAACAACATCCATGACATCGGCCTGGTTCTGAAGTAGAAGTGGGTCTTGCTCCATGAGGTAATGAGTCTGGGTATCATGGTATGTGTCACTCTGATTCTCAAAACATTTGACTATGTGCATTTAATTTTCTTTTTCTTCATGACGTTTGCTTGGATATTATGCCTTTTAACTTGCCCATACCTAGGCGGGATGACAAAGTGCCCTAGCAAGTTGGTTCCCTTAGGGATGATTCCACTGGGTGGGTCTATGAAAGGTCATCGTCCATTCCATACTTATGAATTTTCATCATTTTCCCTCTCATCTATCCCCTACATTGGTTCAGGCATTGGGTTTGCCAAGCCAATAAGGGTTGTACCTTGCCTTGTGGGAAGAAGAGGTTAAAGGCCCAAAGTGTAAAATTAGTTGGAAAAAGTTAAAATCCAAGATCAAACCTTGAGATGCTTTTCCCAGGCATCCCCGAGAAAGCAATAAAAGGTTTCTCAGCAAGAAAAAGGGGGAACCCATAAAATAAAATAAAACTCAAGACCTAGTTGATGGATAGGGTGTCTCATCATGAGCCAACCTATTAGGTCCATGGGAATGTAACGATATGACACTACTATTCATATTGTCACCACACCAAGGTAGTGGCTCTTGGTAGCATAACCGAGAGAAAGGGGGTCTCATCGTGAGCCAACCTTCTCATCTTTGTGAAATTCTTGTGGGTAACATTGTCACCAATGGTCACCACGCCAGGGCAGTGTCCTCTAGCTATTCTCTTGAAATAAAAGCAATGAGACAAGAGTAAAAAGGAATTGAATGGGCTAGGAAAAAATTGTATCCATGACAAGGTGAAACTCACTCTCTACAGAGGCACCCACAGGTAAGACCTACATTTCCCTGTTATCATTACACCCCTTGCCCAAACATCCCCTACACCATCTCATTCATTTACATGACCTAGATTGGTCTTCACCTGAAAAAAAACCACAACTGAGGAGAATTATCCTAATAGGACATCTTAGGACCCTCTCCAAAACTGGCTTGTTAAATAGCGTAAAGTATTTGAGCACTGGGAAAAGGGGGGTTTAATGCACATGTTTGGGTAACTTGATTATTGGATGTGATTAACATTGCTATGATCTCTGTGAATTATGAGCCCATGGAGGGCATACTTGTTTTTGTTGCAGGACCATGCCCGACGAACAAGTACATATGGGGAGATGATTAGCTCGGACCTCCATAGGGCTAAAATCCCACCAGATGGATGTTGAGACCCCAGCTAGGAGCAGAGGGATACCAGAGGCTTGCACCATAGAAAATGGAGGACGTTCCACCATAGGCACTTTGGCAGGCCTGGACCCAAGGGGTCTTTCCCTCCCACCATGACATTAGCTCTTGAAGGCCCCCGATGTCATCATTTTGAGCCTTGACATCATCCAGTTGGGGTTTTATGCATGAAGACGGGCTGTGGTTGGCACGTGTGGCAGTTTCTAAGGGGTTTTGAGCCCCAACGTTTCACTTTAGAGGCCTAATGTTCCAAGAGGGGGCCCAACGTCACCCTAAAAAGATAAAATTAGGGTTTTTATTTTCAATTTTATGTAAAACTAGGTTTTTGATGTAAACTAGCCATGTCGACCTTTTTTTACCTAAAATGTAATTAAAGGTCATTTTTATTGTACAAATAAGGGAAAAATCTCTTATATTTTTCATCATATTTCACTCACACAAGTGTGAGGTCTGAAATTCGACCTCTTTTAAGGATTATTGGTTGAACTAAGTGGCGTGAAACTCTTGGAGGGAGCTTTTATTGGTGTACTTATGCATTTTCATGGTGGAAAGT
>JZKD02S0729665.1:0-15003 GCA_000966675.3 Picea glauca | reverse complement strand
CCTTTACCTTAATTCTCTTTAGCACTGCACCATAGATGAAACTCTCGGTAGAAGGGAGATCTATCAATACTAAGGGTCTGGTCAACAACGGTACCTGATGTCTCAAGCACAGTCAATCGGTGCTATGTCTGGTGGTTATTCACCGCTACATGAATCTGATGGGCCTTACCCAAAAATCCCATGGTAGTGGGTCCGTCTAAACCAAAAATTCCAACCCCTTCCTCTGGGTAGTAATTTTGGTAATGTGGCTCCCCACAATCCAAAACACGTTCTTCGCTCCAGTATTTCTGGTACCCAAAGTAGAAGCTAAAATATAACAATAAGGCCAAACGTGAACTTCTTGACCTTGATTTTCTGGGTAATTTGGTGCGGAGAATACCAAAGAAGCTCCAAAACGGGGCTCGTAATTGGGCACCATCTGACTACCTTGTCGCAAGGCATCGAACTCATTGAGATGATGCTCAACGAATTCCTCAAAAAGATACCTTTACTGGAACCATTCCTCAAACATTTCCCATGACACGTCATCGACGGTCATGTTCAAAAGTGGTAGGAGCGTCTTCTGCCATAGAAGAGCGCTCCCCTTCGTTTAAAATACCACCATGTGGACTTTCATGTTGGAGGTCGTAATCACAAAGCGTCAAGCACAACACCTTGATCTACAACCATGCCTCGAAGACACAATTGTTCACGACATTCGTGCACTCAAGAAATCAATTCTCTTGAGTTCTTGGTAGATGCTAATGGTACTAGCTAGGGCTTGTTGTGGACCCTCAAGGGTACATGTGCCCTCGCCTCATCTCAGTACCGATGGTGAATCAAGGCCCTTTGACAATACCTGGAAGGGCCTTGTTATACCATCATCATCCCTTACAACAAGTGAATCCAACCCAAGGACTTGTTCTTCCCCTTAGGGGTTCAACTCCAAGGGTGTGGTAACTTCTAGAGGCATTGAACCTCCTTCCACGACACCACGTTGCAAACCTCTAAGGCGTCCTGTAAATGTGATCACCACAAGGACAAGTTAAGGTTTTTGATTAATGCAAGGGTTAATACTCATGATTTTACTGCAGTGGAAATCTTGGCGATCCCTAGTCGCAGGGTTGAACCCACTCTGATACCATATGTAACGACCCCAAACATTACGACTACAAGCGAAGCCAAAGGTGCAATTTTTTTTTTTGTTTTTTGGGCAGGAAGGCAAAGATGACATAGTTAACCATGCCCTGAAGATGAACACAATTCCCTTACATCAAGAAACAAACAATAACGACTCTACATGATGGAAAATCGAGCAACTGGGTGAAACATATGTAAATTAAGAAGGAACGACTACCCACCCGACACAAACATGACAATGCCTACAAGCTAAGGACGACATCCAAACCCGAAATAATGGCCTCGATGATAAATAACTAGAACCTCAATCGTGTGCATCCAAACAAAATAAGGTGTTACATCCCAAGCACCTACAAAATCTACAATGGACAATGCCCTCAACGTGTAGCACAAACTCCATCCAAGTTATCAATCGCCTCTATTTATTAGGACGCGCAGTGATTCCCTCCTCTAGAATCATGTGGTCACCTAGTGATAGGTGTGACAACAAGTATAGAACAAAAACCTAACTAGACCAAGGACTCAATAAAATCCAATGCGCTAGGATCCAAATAGTCGACGAGAAGACTACACCCGCACCCCCAAGCCACAAGTCGACTTGACACATGGTGAGATTGCTTGATTTAAAATTTCTCAAACTAAACAACAACTCGCCAACAACCAAAAAGCATTAAGTTAAGAAAGAAGTCATAGTGCGAAGGCGTGAACTACTATAATGTTACTCTTAACAAAAATGTGGCCATAAGGTGGCCCAATGGGAACTATTAATTCTAACAAAGGTAAAGTCGTTCCATAAAAATAATTCGGTCCATTAATATCTATGGTGGTAAAAACAATCAACACACAATGCTATCCCTAAACATGTCAGAAAACAAANCCTTTACCTTAATTCTCTTTAGCACTGCACCATAGATGAAACTCTCGGTAGAAGGGAGATCTATCAATACTAAGGGTCTGGTCAACAACGGTACCTGATGTCTCAAGCACAGTCAATCGGTGCTATGTCTGGTGGTTATTCACCGCTACATGAATCTGATGGGCCTTACCCAAAAATCCCATGGTAGTGGGTCCGTCTAAACCAAAAATTCCAACCCCTTCCTCTGGGTAGTAATTTTGGTAATGTGGCTCCCCACAATCCAAAACACGTTCTTCGCTCCAGTATTTCTGGTACCCAAAGTAGAAGCTAAAATATAACAATAAGGCCAAACGTGAACTTCTTGACCTTGATTTTCTGGGTAATTTGGTGCGGAGAATACCAAAGAAGCTCCAAAACGGGGCTCGTAATTGGGCACCATCTGACTACCTTGTCGCAAGGCATCGAACTCATTGAGATGATGCTCAACGAATTCCTCAAAAAGATACCTTTACTGGAACCATTCCTCAAACATTTCCCATGACACGTCATCGACGGTCATGTTCAAAAGTGGTAGGAGCGTCTTCTGCCATAGAAGAGCGCTCCCCTTCGTTTAAAATACCACCATGTGGACTTTCATGTTGGAGGTCGTAATCACAAAGCGTCAAGCACAACACCTTGATCTACAACCATGCCTCGAAGACACAATTGTTCACGACATTCGTGCACTCAAGAAATCAATTCTCTTGAGTTCTTGGTAGATGCTAATGGTACTAGCTAGGGCTTGTTGTGGACCCTCAAGGGTACATGTGCCCTCGCCTCATCTCAGTACCGATGGTGAATCAAGGCCCTTTGACAATACCTGGAAGGGCCTTGTTATACCATCATCATCCCTTACAACAAGTGAATCCAACCCAAGGACTTGTTCTTCCCCTTAGGGGTTCAACTCCAAGGGTGTGGTAACTTCTAGAGGCATTGAACCTCCTTCCACGACACCACGTTGCAAACCTCTAAGGCGTCCTGTAAATGTGATCACCACAAGGACAAGTTAAGGTTTTTGATTAATGCAAGGGTTAATACTCATGATTTTACTGCAGTGGAAATCTTGGCGATCCCTAGTCGCAGGGTTGAACCCACTCTGATACCATATGTAACGATCCCAAACATTACGACTACAAGCGAAGCCAAAGGTGCAATTTTTTTTTTTGTTTTTTGGGCAGGAAGGCAAAGATGACATAGTTAACCATGCCCTAAAGATGAACACAATACCCTTACATCAAGAAACAGACAATAACGACTCTACATGATGGAAAATCGAGCAACTGGGTGAAACATATGTAAATTAAGAAGGAACGACTACCCACTCGACACAAACATGACAATGCCTACAAGCTAAGGACGGCATCCAAACTCAAAATAATGGCCTCGATGATAAATAACTAGAACCTCAATGGTGTGCATCCAAACAAAAGAAGGTGTTACATCCCAAGCACCTACAAAAGCTACAATGGACAATTCCTTCAACGTGTAGCACAAACTCCATCCAAGTTATCAATCGCCTCTATTTGTTAGGACACGCAGTGATTCCCTCCTCTAGAATCATGTGGTCGCCTAGTGATAGGCGTGACAACAAGTATAGAACAAAAACCTAACTAGACCAAGGACTCAAGAAAATCCAATGCGCTAGGATCCAAATAGCCGACGAGAAGACTACACCTGCACCCCCAAGCCACAAGTCGACTTGACACAAGGTGAGATTGCTTGATTTAAAATTTCTCAAACTAAACAACAACTCGCTAACAACCAAAAAACATTAAGTTAAGAAACAAGTCATAGTGCGAAGGCGTGAACTACTATAATGTTACTCTTAACAAAAATGTGGCCATAAGGTGGCCCAATGGGAACTATTAATTCTAACAAAGGTAAATTCGTTCCATAAAAATAATTCGGTCCATTAATATCTATGGTGGTAAAAACAATCAACACACAATGCTATCCCTAAACATGTCAGAAAACAAACATTGTCCAAAGTACATAACCCAATCGCTATCCATTGATGCCTATAAAATCACATACATATCAACATTGTCTAACATGTAAAAGAAGATTGTCTATCTCACAAACTGAGTTAACACAAAAGTTGAGTTACACAAGAAAAGGCTGAGTGAAGGTATCCAACTAAAATATTGTTATCTTAAATATATATGGCTAGATATGTTGCTATCTGAATAAAGGACTAAGTTAACATGAGATCGTTGCACAATAATACATGGGAACTCTATATAGTAATATCACATTATACCAATTCGTCGAATCACCCATGCATTATAAAAATCAAGCTATACATATAAAAAAAAATCGTTGAATCAAAGATATGCACCAAAATGTTTCCAGAGTAACTACAATGCCATCAATGTACAGGAAAAGCGTAGAGTGGTTAAATGAGAAGGCTAGGAGGTAAAATCGATGTGAAACATAGCCATACACACTGATGTGGCTATCATTAATTTCGCAAGTCCCTAACCATTGTTTCTAAAGGAATTAACATTTAAGAGGAGGGTAGCAAGGAGTGAATAAAAATTGCTAATAAAATCCAGGTAAATCTCAGTTGAAGGCATAAGTAAAACATAACATAATGCCTGGGTAACACATGTGGCATGACCCCATTCCTTACATATTTCCTTTCCTTATTAAAATCATATTTAAATCTCAGTCCAGAAGGACGAGCGTTATCCTAAATTGTTGGATTTCACATCACTGAACTTTATTGAAGAAAAAAAATTAAAAAAAATATGACTGAATTTATGAACATCGCAGATAATTACAAAACATAAAATACCATTAACTTTAGCAATAACACTGCATTTTATGAATATCATTGATGTAATCACCAATTAAAAAAACGTCGAGTTTATCCCAATCGCAGGGTGTCATATGAATGTTTGCATAGTCTGATTATCAAGGCACTGAGGGTTATCAATGAAACTCATAGTCAATAAAAGTAACAAATCACTTTGTGTAAATCAAGAATGATCATACAAAAACCGGTAAGTTCTTAGAGGGAGAAGCATGCGACTCCGCGGTTAAGAGACAGGAAAAATTCACCTTCAAAATGTTAGTTTGCAGAGGGAAATCACAATATCCTTCACAATAAACTCATTGTCTAGGAATCATAAAATGTTGAGTTTTAACACAAGGATGGCGTTGAGTTAAGTCGTTACCAAGGTAATATATTTTGCAGAAAACAAAATGCAATTCAAGGAAGAAAATGCAGAGAAACACGCTTTCAATTATCTCAAAATGCATAGGGAAAACTTCTCTAAGATACAAGTTATAATGCAGAGGAAGAACACTAGACACAAGTATAAAAACACAAGGCAAAAATCACCCTTAAAACATATTAAAATGCATAGGAAAATCGATGGCCAAATGGGTCAGAATGCAAGGTAAAATTTCCTTAAAACATAATGAAATTGCAGAGAAAGAAAATTTTAGTCAATGTATTAAATTGCAGAGAGACATTTGCCAGTTTGTAAGGAATCAAATTTAGAGTAAAAGATAAAAGTAATTCGTCCATCAAGACGTAGGTAAAATGCAAGGTAAAAACGTCGTAGTAAGAGTAATAACATTCGACCATCAAACAATATTAAAGGAATAAAACATAGTCCAGAGTGGCCCAAGGCAAAGTAAAAACATTTCGACATCAATCAATAAATCATAGAGTTAATTAATCACATCAATGCGCAAGACAAACACTCAACCTGGAACAATCAATAGGGGTAGACGACTGGGCAAAAACATCCTTCACTCATCATCCACGCATAAAAAAGAAAAGAATTAGGATATATAGGTCTATTAACACCAAAGTGATGACCTTCGATCCATCTACTGGCCGACTGCTTAAGTGTGGACTAATGAACTAGGGATGAGGATGAAGTATAAAGCACTACTCTTCACATTAAATCAAATAAA
The DNA here is from genome assembly GCA_000966675.3 of Picea glauca. Lineage (NCBI taxonomy): Eukaryota > Viridiplantae > Streptophyta > Pinopsida > Pinales > Pinaceae > Picea > Picea glauca. Next base: position 9,059 of record JZKD02S0729665.1, on the reverse strand, counting down.
ACCAACATGATAGTCATGGCATTTTGGGATCCATTTCTAAGGGATTCAAGTCTAGAAATGAGCTTAAGGATATGGTGAGTTTAAGTTATCGATTAAAATGCTAAGTAAAAAACTTCCTTTACACAATTAAAGTACAGAAATGAAAGCGAAAGATCAATATTAATCGACCATTCATAATAAAATCATGCCAACTATATCCCAAGTTGTTCGCTCCGAGTCATTGTCTCACGTGCTCTGTGTAGCTCCCGCTTATCGACCGATGAGACTTCATCAGTACCTCCTAGCCAATGCTAGGGGTACTCTTTTTCCCCCTTATCGCCCCAAGCCGTAAATGGGCCACACACACTAAACAAGAGAACAACTAGCTCCCAAATCACCTTGCAAGGCCGAGCTACCACTCCTCATTGAGTTGGGTATCCCAACTCCCACAACATAAGTCAATCAAGTCTACAATTCTGCAGCATAACGTTACGCATAACTGGAGAAATCCGTCCTCCTCCTCCTCCCTCCTTTATATAGAGTTTCTAAGCCCTTTCTTTCCCAATTTCCCATTTAATTTATTGTTCAAAAATTTAATTCAAAAAAATCCTCCCCATACATGTGTCACCCATCCCCTTCTTTGCACTAGAAATTAATTTCATTAATTATTTATTCACTCCTATTTCCCTCACCCACCTAAAAGAATTCCTAGAATCGCTCCTAGGTGTCCCCATGATCCCTTACAAACTTTAATGAGTTACCCCCTTACTAATTTACCAGTTGAGTTCAATTTAAAAAGTTTTTAAGGGAAGATTCCTTTCTAAGTTAGTCATTCTGTTTTTTCCTTATGTTTCCCTTTCTCTTTATGTTTTGCACTTTTTCCCTTAGTTTCCTAATTATTTTAAATTTCCCTCTTTCCCTTTTTATCTAAAACTCAAATTAAAAAGTGTAGGAAATTATCTCTTTCCCCTTTTTCTTCTTAATTAATAAATTCTTAATTAGCATAAGTAACAAAACAACTATTTCCCTTTTTGTTAAAAAGTAATCCCCCAAAGTAATTTGATTTTTTTATAAATTAAATGAATGGATTACCCCTTTCTCATCACATGTTTAATGATGATTATCAATATTACACACACACACACACACACACACACACACACACACACACACACACATATATTTATCTTATTTTTTTACCACAAGTATCACTTAGACCTAGATTTTATTTTCCTAGGTTGGGTGACATTTTATTAGGGAAATTGTTTTTAAATTTTTCTTATCACATTATTTGTTCTAAGGCCATCTNGACAAGTTAAGGTTTTTGATTAATGCAAGGGTTAATACTCATGATTTTACTGCAGTGGAAATCTTGGCGATCCCTAGTCGCAGGGTTGAACCCACTCTGATACCATATGTAACGATCCCAAACATTACGACTACAAGCGAAGCCAAAGGTGCAATTTTTTTTTTTGTTTTTTGGGCAGGAAGGCAAAGATGACATAGTTAACCATGCCCTAAAGATGAACACAATACCCTTACATCAAGAAACAGACAATAACGACTCTACATGATGGAAAATCGAGCAACTGGGTGAAACATATGTAAATTAAGAAGGAACGACTACCCACTCGACACAAACATGACAATGCCTACAAGCTAAGGACGGCATCCAAACTCAAAATAATGGCCTCGATGATAAATAACTAGAACCTCAATGGTGTGCATCCAAACAAAAGAAGGTGTTACATCCCAAGCACCTACAAAAGCTACAATGGACAATTCCTTCAACGTGTAGCACAAACTCCATCCAAGTTATCAATCGCCTCTATTTGTTAGGACACGCAGTGATTCCCTCCTCTAGAATCATGTGGTCGCCTAGTGATAGGCGTGACAACAAGTATAGAACAAAAACCTAACTAGACCAAGGACTCAAGAAAATCCAATGCGCTAGGATCCAAATAGCCGACGAGAAGACTACACCTGCACCCCCAAGCCACAAGTCGACTTGACACAAGGTGAGATTGCTTGATTTAAAATTTCTCAAACTAAACAACAACTCGCTAACAACCAAAAAACATTAAGTTAAGAAACAAGTCATAGTGCGAAGGCGTGAACTACTATAATGTTACTCTTAACAAAAATGTGGCCATAAGGTGGCCCAATGGGAACTATTAATTCTAACAAAGGTAAATTCGTTCCATAAAAATAATTCGGTCCATTAATATCTATGGTGGTAAAAACAATCAACACACAATGCTATCCCTAAACATGTCAGAAAACAAACATTGTCCAAAGTACATAACCCAATCGCTATCCATTGATGCCTATAAAATCACATACATATCAACATTGTCTAACATGTAAAAGAAGATTGTCTATCTCACAAACTGAGTTAACACAAAAGTTGAGTTACACAAGAAAAGGCTGAGTGAAGGTATCCAACTAAAATATTGTTATCTTAAATATATATGGCTAGATATGTTGCTATCTGAATAAAGGACTAAGTTAACATGAGATCGTTGCACAATAATACATGGGAACTCTATATAGTAATATCACATTATACCAATTCGTCGAATCACCCATGCATTATAAAAATCAAGCTATACATATAAAAAAAAATCGTTGAATCAAAGATATGCACCAAAATGTTTCCAGAGTAACTACAATGCCATCAATGTACAGGAAAAGCGTAGAGTGGTTAAATGAGAAGGCTAGGAGGTAAAATCGATGTGAAACATAGCCATACACACTGATGTGGCTATCATTAATTTCGCAAGTCCCTAACCATTGTTTCTAAAGGAATTAACATTTAAGAGGAGGGTAGCAAGGAGTGAATAAAAATTGCTAATAAAATCCAGGTAAATCTCAGTTGAAGGCATAAGTAAAACATAACATAATGCCTGGGTAACACATGTGGCATGACCCCATTCCTTACATATTTCCTTTCCTTATTAAAATCATATTTAAATCTCAGTCCAGAAGGACGAGCGTTATCCTAAATTGTTGGATTTCACATCACTGAACTTTATTGAAGAAAAAAAATTAAAAAAAATATGACTGAATTTATGAACATCGCAGATAATTACAAAACATAAAATACCATTAACTTTAGCAATAACACTGCATTTTATGAATATCATTGATGTAATCACCAATTAAAAAAACGTCGAGTTTATCCCAATCGCAGGGTGTCATATGAATGTTTGCATAGTCTGATTATCAAGGCACTGAGGGTTATCAATGAAACTCATAGTCAATAAAAGTAACAAATCACTTTGTGTAAATCAAGAATGATCATACAAAAACCGGTAAGTTCTTAGAGGGAGAAGCATGCGACTCCGCGGTTAAGAGACAGGAAAAATTCACCTTCAAAATGTTAGTTTGCAGAGGGAAATCACAATATCCTTCACAATAAACTCATTGTCTAGGAATCATAAAATGTTGAGTTTTAACACAAGGATGGCGTTGAGTTAAGTCGTTACCAAGGTAATATATTTTGCAGAAAACAAAATGCAATTCAAGGAAGAAAATGCAGAGAAACACGCTTTCAATTATCTCAAAATGCATAGGGAAAACTTCTCTAAGATACAAGTTATAATGCAGAGGAAGAACACTAGACACAAGTATAAAAACACAAGGCAAAAATCACCCTTAAAACATATTAAAATGCATAGGAAAATCGATGGCCAAATGGGTCAGAATGCAGGGTAAAATTGCCTTAAAACATAATGAAATTGCAGAGAAAGAAAATTTTAGTTAATGTATTAAATTGCAGAGAGACATTTGCCAGTTTGTAAGGAATCAAATTCAGAGTAAAAGATAAAAGTAATTCGTCCATCAAGACGTAGGTAAAATGCAAGTTAAAAACGTCGTAGTAAGAGTAATAACATTCGACCATCAAACAATATTAAAGGAATAAAACATAGTCCAGAGTGGCCCAAGGCAAAGTAAAAACATTTCGCCATCAATCAATAAATCATAGAGTTAATTAATCGCATCAATGTGCAAGACAAAAACTCAACCTGGAATAATCAATAGGGGTAGACGGCTAGGCAAAAACATCCTTCACTCATCATCCACGCATAAAAAAGAAAAGAATTAGGATATATAGGTCTATTAACACCAAAGTGATGACCTTTGATCCATCTACTGGCCGACTGCTTAGGTGTGGACTAATGAACTAGGGATGAGGATGAAGTATAAAGCACTACTCTTCACATTAAATCAAATAAAACCAACATGATAGTCATGGCATTTCGGGATCCATTTCTAAGGGATTCAAGTCTAGAAATGAGCTTAAGGATATGGTCAGTTTAAGTTATCGATTAAAATGCTAAGTAAAAAACTTCCTTTACACAATTAAAGTACAGAAATGAAAGAGAAATATCAATATTAATCGACCATTCATAATAAAATCATGCCTACTATATCCCAAGTCATTCGCTCCGAGTCATTGTCTCACGTGCTCTGTGTAGCTCCCGCTTATCAACCGATGAGACTTCATCAGTACCTCCCAGCCAATGCTAGGGGTACTCTTTTTCCCCCTTATCGCCCCAAGCCCTAAATGGGCCACACACACTAAACAAGAGAACAACTATCTCCCAAATCACCTTGCAAGGCCGAGCTACCACTCCTCATTGAGTTGGGTATCCCAACTCCCACAACATAAGTCAATCAAGTCTACAATTTTGCAGCGTAACGTTACGCATAACTGGAGAAATCCGTCCTCCTCCTCCTCCCTCCTTTATATAGAGTTTCTAAGCCCTTTCTTTCCCAATTTCCCATTTAATTTTTTGTTCAAAAATTTAATTCAAAAAAATCCTCCCCATACATGTGTCACCCATCCCCTTCTTTGCACTAGAAATTAATTTCATTAATTATTTATTCACTCCTATTTCCCTCACCAACCTAAAAGAATTCCTAGAATCGCTCCTAGGTGTCCCCATGATCCCTTACAAACTGTAATGAGTTACCCCCTTACTAATTTACCAGTTGAGTTCAATTTAAAAAGTTTTTAAGGGAAGATTCCTTTCAAAGTTAGTCATTCTGTTTTTTCCTTATGTTTCCCTTTCTCTTTATGTTTTGCACTTTTTCCCTTAGTTTCCTAATTCTTTTAAATTTCCCTCTTTCCCTTTTTATCTAAAACTCAAATTAAAAAGTGTAGGAAATTAGCTCTTTTCCCTTTTTTCTTCTTAATTAATAAATTTTTAATTAGCATAAGTAACAAAACAACTATTTCCCTTTTTGTTAAAAAGTAATCCCCCAAAGTAATTTGATTTTTTTATAAATTAAGTGAATGGATTACCCATTTCTCATCACATGTGTAATGATGATTATCAATATTATACACACACACACACACACACACACACACACACACACACACATATATTTATCTTATTTTTTTACCACAAGTATCACTTAGACCTAAATTTTATTTTCCTAGGTTGGGCGACATTTTATTAGGGAAATTGTTTTTAAATTTTTCTTATCACATTATTTGTTCTAAGGCCATATAGGTTTATTCACTGATTAGTTAACAATGTGAAGTTCCCTTCAGGATGCACTAGGTTCTCCAAGGGTTCCACTCGCCTCATTTTGTTCCCCTTGTGTGATGTTCCCTTCAAGATGCACTACGTGCTCCAAGGGTGCCACTCGCCTCATTTTGTTTCCCTTGCACGATGTACCCTTCAAGACACACTATGTGCTCCAAGGTTTCCACTCACCTCTTGACTGACTTGGTATACATAAAAAACCCCTGGATTCAATACTCCTTCAGGTGATCTTATGGGAGAATAAGGGCCTCTAACAAATAAGGCCCCTGCCTTATTGTGCGCCCCTTAGAATCATCGTGAGTGACTGTCGCAGTATACCGTCATTACACCATGGGTCTTCTTGATATAGGTAATTATTAACCTACAGTTTGATCCATGGGGTGAGTTCTAGTAGGCTATGGCATGTCTTTTGTCCACACCTCTCCCTCAATGTCTCTGGTAGTCGTGTGTGACCCCTCTACTCCACATGTGAGTCTAGTTGGCAAGATATAGTCATCCTTCATCATCAACGAATCATGTTATGATAAAATCCATAATCATAACATCTAATCAGATGCACATATGTGATATATACAACAATTGAACGCCAATAGTCTACTCCTTGACTCGATCCAGATTCCAAGGGTTTCATCTATGCTTCAACATCCTCGAGGTCAAAATCCTGCACACTCATGAGAACTAAGTCAATAGAACCTGTCTAATTCAATACAAAAAAATAACATATAATAACATATATAATGCCTCATAATCATAATCAAAAACCAATAGTATCATAATCTGGATCACTTGCAAGTAGGTGTCCTCAAAGAATAAGTTCGCTTAGTGTGGGCAAGAGCGGGATGTTACAAGCGCAGAAGCAAATAAGGAATTTTTCTGACAATTGAGACTTGATACTTGTTGTAAGAGAGTTAAAATAGAGAGGGTTGGATTATGAAGTACCATGATTCAAGGATATCTCAGATAGGTGGAGAAGGACTTCCATCTAGAGATTATATCATTGAGAAGAGAGAAAAGAGGCTTCCACAAGTGGGTTTCAGTTGAGCGAAGGCATAGGGAACACTTGCGTTGTATGAAGTTTTATGTATAGTATTTCCATATGTGTACACTGAAACTAATGGATATATGCATGTATATGTAGGTGTTTTTAAGGAGATGTGCATACATCTTGAAAAACACACAGATCTAGGTTGTACAATAGATCGAACTTTGACAGGTTTGTTTGTTGTTGTAATTCCTCTGAGTGGGACATTATCCTTGTTACATGAGCCCTTACTTTAGCATATTGAAATCATTCTCATCACTCGTTTTCCCTCCATGGTTTTTCTATGGGTATATACCCAAAATATTGGTGTTTATGTGTTCTTTATTTTCTTTCTGGTTTTTGCTTCCACTAGATTTATTGAGTTGAATATTTCAACTATGTATTTTTATTTTCTGAGCTATTAATATGATTTGCAGTAAGTAAATAATTGGATAAAAATATAGTAATGTGCTAGAGTAAGGGGATTTTAACAATCTTGACTTTGGAAGAGATATAAATGTTTTGAACCTGCACATAATATGTCTAGCTAAACAATAATACACACATTTGTAGAGAGAATAGAAGAAAGAAGAAGAAGGAGAGAAAGAATGGAAGAATTCTCATTAAYCRTTTACAAACTCAAAGAGTGAATRATTTACAATAGATATAGGATACATGAGTAACTTATAAGCCATAGTGGTCTTCTAGAGTGATCTGGACACACATCAACAATTACGGGAGTGAACTGCCACCTAGTCTAGTCTCTCARGCAGTTATGGGAGTGAACTGYCGCCTAGCTGAGTTAACTAGTCAACTAGTCTTTAGTTAACTGACTAAATAGAGAGTAGTGAGGAGTTAACTCAGGGAATCAAGTGTAATGTTCCATTCTGGTGATGACTCCAAGGAAAGTGTGAATTATCATGGTGATGATTTCAATGTTGCCTTGTGACAAAACCAATGCAACATCTAAACTCAAATCAACTAGTCAAACTAAAGTGTCAACGGAAAGAGAATATTATTTAGGTGGAATATTCTCCTCTAAAATATAGGAGACTATATGATGACTAATTATGACTAATAAAAAAGGAAAAACCTTAGGAAAAATAAATCCTAGTGTGAAGTAACTCCAACACCCCCCTTGAACATCACTGTGGTGAAAACAAAGAATGGATCCTAGCTACGAGGCCATGTTAGGTACCCAAATACAAAATTTACACTGAAATAAAGTGAGGAAAGAGGTAAAACCTCATATGAAAAACACCCTATCAAATTACAATGTATATAAAAAAAATAAAAAATGACAAGGAACAAAAAACAGTTGCTAAGCAACTGTGTCCTTCACTCTAAGAAGACCTCACAACTATGCAAGTTTGTGCTCGCTGAAGATTTTGTTGAATATGTAGATGTATGCATAGATCTGATGAAGTAGATGAATCATTGATATTTCCACACATATACACTTTATATTCTTGTAATGAATAATATCCAAATAAAGTGTGGATGGAATTTTGAAAACCGTGTGGCCGTTTTCGGAAAAACGGTGAAATTTTGTCGATTTTGAAACGATCATAACTTCACTTCCCATAATCCATTTCAAACGATGTTTTTTTTGAAATTGGATATTTTCCCGAGAGGAATTCAAATATCCAATTTGTTTATGCAAATTTTGCTCAGAAAATATCATAATGGAGTCTGATTTGCGCGGTTCTCTTTTTGTATGCTGAGAAGCATGGATGGTGCATGCAAAAGTGTTTGCATGTGACTCCTGAAATGCATGCCATATATCTTCCACATGAATTTCAAAAAAAAAATCTGAAATGGAGTAGACATCATCTTCAATTAATGAAATACAAATTTTTGCAAATACTTTTGTAGAAGACTCTTCATAATAAGAGGCTTGATATTCTGATGATTTCTCTTCTGGATCTATCTTTCCAATACCCGTAATGTAATATTCATAATATTATTTATTCCCAAATAGAACCTCCAATATGGTCCATAATTCATTTGCAGTGAATTCTTGTGTGACATCACATACTTGGTGGAGAATTTATGGAGAAATAGACATGCAGATAAATCCTATGGCCATATCTTGTCTATTGAAAAAGTCATTTTTCTCATCGGTGGAATCAAGATCTACTTCCATTTCCATGGTTATTTGGTATAAGCCTCTACTTTTGAGAAAAAATAGAATCTTTGGTTTCCACTCCAAATAGTTATGAGGCCTGAGAAGCATTATCGGTGAGTAAAACATAAATTCCATCTTTTTTTGTGTTCTTCGATCTTCAGTACCTACAAAAATAATTTGGTGTAGCTTTTTCTTAGGATTCTGTGGGATATGATACCATGTAAATGTTTTGAAACTACACATAATATATCTAGATAAACAATAATACACACATTTTCAGAGAGAATAAAAGAAAGAAGAAGAAGAAGAGAAAGAATGGAAGAATCCTCATTAACCATTTCCACACTCAAAGAGTGAATAATTTACAATA
>JZKD02S0729654.1:0-15003 GCA_000966675.3 Picea glauca | reverse complement strand
AATATTGTTGTCTACAATAAGCCCCTGCTATCATAAGAGAGAATTAGGCTTGTGATGAATATATGAATGAATGAAAACTGAACTATCTCAACATAAACTCAAAGAGAAAACCTTAGCATGATTATGCTTCTATCCTCCTCTTGTTCCTCCATTTCCTTTTGCTTTTAACAAATTAGAATTGGTTGAATAAGTTGAACCAATTCATTAGTTAAGTTAATTAAAAGACTCAACTAACTTTAGTTAGGGGGAAGAGTAATAATTATAATAAGGGTCATAAATAAATAATAACTAGTAGGTGGGACCCCTTGTGACTCCCTTTAGTTCATAACAATCATAACAATAATAACATAACCATTAGTTAAGCAACACACATGTCCTCGTGTCTCCCATAAAAATATTTACTTTTGGTAATTTAAACTCATGAAATTTGAAATTATTTCAAAAATAATACTCATATATCCAAAATAAACATGTTGTCCAAAGATCCCTGAAATCAACTATAAAAAAACAATAGATATAATAAAAACCCAAAAGCCATATTTCCCAGTCTGTGATGCAACCCTTCCTTGATTTTTCTTGTCACGTCTTGATTTTCCTGAATTTTCCTTTGGCTATGCTGAGCCTTTAGGCCTAATATCATTGATCACATGGGAACAATCATCCCTCAAATGCATCCGGGAAGACATGGATTTGTTAGAGCTATTGGAGGGTGAGGAGGGGGCAACAGTGGCTTTTCCTTTATCAAGGGCATGGTGGGCCTAAGTTTTCAATCTCTTGCTAGCATGGGAGTATTGTATTGGCGAATGGTCAGGGGAAGCTTGGGAAATGGGGTTAATCGGAGGAGGAGAAGGCAAAGATAGGTTGGGCCAGCCATGATGTTGGGAGACTATTGGGTGGAAAATCTCCTACCATCCATCATTTTCAGGGACCTCGGGTTGTAATGAGACATGAGGAGTGTTGGCCCTTGACCAAGTTTTGAGAATCCTTGGTCATGTTTGACCTATTTTTGGGACTTCGACAGGTTGTCGAAGGTAGAGTGTAAGATGGAGAAGAGATCGTGGGGTCTCGACCCCATTTTAGGGCCTTTTTGGGCTTTAGGATTATGTAACGGGTATGGGAATTCCGGCCTATGGGTTTACCCATGTTTAGGCTCGATTTTCTAATATATATAGAAGACTAGACGATGTAATGAGGAGTCAATTGTAAGTAGTGCTAAGTGCTAGTGTTTGATCTATGTGATCAAGAGTTGTAAGTGCTTTGTGCGTACTATGTGAGGCTTGCAAGGCTAAGTGCAAGTAACTGTAAGAGACTGTGAAAGGCTTGGTGTTGTACCCTAGCTCGAAGAAGGAGGATCTGGGGGAGTGCACGCAGATCCCATGTCTTAGGTGGAGTAGGATTTGGATGCTATGTGCCTGTAAAGAGTTTGACCGAAGATAATAAAGAAGAGAAGAGTTGGTGGACGTAGCCCTAGGGTGGGGGTGAACCACGTACATGCTGTGTTGCTATGATTTGTGCAATATATTGATGTGCTTATGTGTTTACTTGCTTAGTGCTTTAATGTAGATGAATGATAGATAGATTTGTTGATTCTTAGTTCTTAATGATCTGGATGGATGTTAGATATGACCTGTATAAATATGCTTAGTGCTTAAATATCTTAGATTTGGATGAATACTTTGATGCTCTGTAATTAGGGTTTAACTGCACTGTAAAATAAGACTGGATATTGATGAACTATAACTGCTAAGTGCCCTGTTAAGGTGTTACAGTCATAGATCTGGGTCCCAGCTAAGGTTGCAGACATTGGAGTCCTACAACCACCCTAGTCTCTACCTCGGGTGAGACTTGATATGCTTCATAGGTGTTGTAGAAAGGACTGGTAGTTAGGGTTTTGTTGGTGCGTTGTTGTAGCGTTGAACCTTGGGTCTGTCCATGTGCCAAAAAATGGTTTTGTCCCCGGGACTGACTTGAAATTGTGATTGTTGGGAACTAAGGAAAAATGATCTTTGTGTGAAGGACTATATTGAAACTGTGATTGTTGGGAATTAAGGAAAAAGGAGCTTTGTGCGAAGATCTGACTTGAAACTGTGATTGCTAGGAACTAAGGAAGAAGAAGTTTTGTGCAAAGATTTGACCTGAAACTGTGAAAGCTCTGTGAGTAGATATGTTGCCCTAGTGCGTATCATTCCACTTGACCTGAGAAGCTCTGTGCCAAGAAGAAGGATCAGGTCTGAAGAAAAGAGGTAAGATCTGGGAGCTTTGTGCCCTGATAAAGGTGAAAGTGAGACTAAAGAGGTAGGATATGTAAACTTTGTGCTCTGTAGGAGTAAGATAAGTGGAAGTTTTTGTTTCTAGAATATGGATCTAGGTATGTTTGATAAATTCTATCCTATCTTGAAAAATAGGGCATTGATAGATGAACAAAGATTTAATATAAGTAGATATGATAAGAATAGTGAAAGATATGTTATTCCTATGCATAGAAAGAATGTTTGGACTGACAAATGGATGCAAGACCCTAGACATAATTTTTTGCAGGTTAGCTACCATGATCCTAGTGTGCAGTACAGGAAAGGCTGGGGATCATTTAAGATAAAATGAGGATTAACCCTTTGTTACTTTTGCAGAAGACCGAGACATCTAGCTATGGAATGTCCTGGTAGAAGACCTAGTTGCCTTTGTTGTAAAGCTATGGAACACAAAGTTTTAGATTTCCCCAAAATGATTTCTAAGCTTGAAATAATGAATATGAGACAAAAAGACCATGAGAAAGGTGAAGAAACTAAGACCATGGCAGAACCCCATAAAGAATCAAAGGTTGTATTGCTACAAATGAAAGAAACCCTGAATGATCACCGACATATTAACTTATCAGAGATCAAAGAAAAAGAGTGCATAGAATAAAGAATAGGAGACTTCAACATTGATTGCATTCTGGATGAAGAAACAAAGGTAAATATTATGACATAAAGAACTTGGGAAACTTTAGGGAAGCCTGCTATGATTCCTTCATTGGGGGGAATAGGATTATTCAGAGGAAAGTTGATAAACCTATGTGTAAATATCACCCACATATCTATGAGTGCCCATGGAACTTCGATAGAGGAAGAATTTGAAGTTGTTAAATTTGTTGAGAACAATGCCTCATTTTATATACTACTAGGAAAACCTTGGATTGAAAGGGATCAGGCTAGAAGGGAGGAAGAAAAAATCTTAGAGCAGAAAAAAAAAGAGTTGAAAGNCCATAAAAATATTTACTTTTGGTAATTTAAACTCATGAAATTTGAAATTATTTCAAAAATAATACTCATATATCCAAAATAAACATGTTGTCCAAAGATCCCTGAAATCAACTATAAAAAAACAATAGATATAATAAAAACCCAAAAGCCATATTTCCCAGTCTGTGATGCAACCCTTCCTTGATTTTTCTTGTCACGTCTTGATTTTCCTGAATTTTCCTTTGGCTATGCTGAGCCTTTAGGCCTAATATCATTGATCACATGGGAACAATCATCCCTCAAATGCATCCGGGAAGACATGGATTTGTTAGAGCTATTGGAGGGTGAGGAGGGGGCAACAGTGGCTTTTCCTTTATCAAGGGCATGGTGGGCCTAAGTTTTCAATCTCTTGCTAGCATGGGAGTATTGTATTGGCGAATGGTCAGGGGAAGCTTGGGAAATGGGGTTAATCGGAGGAGGAGAAGGCAAAGATAGGTTGGGCCAGCCATGATGTTGGGAGACTATTGGGTGGAAAATCTCCTACCATCCATCATTTTCAGGGACCTCGGGTTGTAATGAGACATGAGGAGTGTTGGCCCTTGACCAAGTTTTGAGAATCCTTGGTCATGTTTGACCTATTTTTGGGACTTCGACAGGTTGTCGAAGGTAGAGTGTAAGATGGAGAAGAGATCGTGGGGTCTCGACCCCATTTTAGGGCCTTTTTGGGCTTTAGGATTATGTAACGGGTATGGGAATTCCGGCCTATGGGTTTACCCATGTTTAGGCTCGATTTTCTAATATATATAGAAGACTAGACGATGTAATGAGGAGTCAATTGTAAGTAGTGCTAAGTGCTAGTGTTTGATCTATGTGATCAAGAGTTGTAAGTGCTTTGTGCGTACTATGTGAGGCTTGCAAGGCTAAGTGCAAGTAACTGTAAGAGACTGTGAAAGGCTTGGTGTTGTACCCTAGCTCGAAGAAGGAGGATCTGGGGGAGTGCACGCAGATCCCATGTCTTAGGTGGAGTAGGATTTGGATGCTATGTGCCTGTAAAGAGTTTGACCGAAGATAATAAAGAAGAGAAGAGTTGGTGGACGTAGCCCTAGGGTGGGGGTGAACCACGTACATGCTGTGTTGCTATGATTTGTGCAATATATTGATGTGCTTATGTGTTTACTTGCTTAGTGCTTTAATGTAGATGAATGATAGATAGATTTGTTGATTCTTAGTTCTTAATGATCTGGATGGATGTTAGATATGACCTGTATAAATATGCTTAGTGCTTAAATATCTTAGATTTGGATGAATACTTTGATGCTCTGTAATTAGGGTTTAACTGCACTGTAAAATAAGACTGGATATTGATGAACTATAACTGCTAAGTGCCCTGTTAAGGTGTTACAGTCATAGATCTGGGTCCCAGCTAAGGTTGCAGACATTGGAGTCCTACAACCACCCTAGTCTCTACCTCGGGTGAGACTTGATATGCTTCATAGGTGTTGTAGAAAGGACTGGTAGTTAGGGTTTTGTTGGTGCGTTGTTGTAGCGTTGAACCTTGGGTCTGTCCATGTGCCAAAAAATGGTTTTGTCCCCGGGACTGACTTGAAATTGTGATTGTTGGGAACTAAGGAAAAATGATCTTTGTGTGAAGGACTATATTGAAACTGTGATTGTTGGGAATTAAGGAAAAAGGAGCTTTGTGCGAAGATCTGACTTGAAACTGTGATTGCTAGGAACTAAGGAAGAAGAAGTTTTGTGCAAAGATTTGACCTGAAACTGTGAAAGCTCTGTGAGTAGATATGTTGCCCTAGTGCGTATCATTCCACTTGACCTGAGAAGCTCTGTGCCAAGAAGAAGGATCAGGTCTGAAGAAAAGAGGTAAGATCTGGGAGCTTTGTGCCCTGATAAAGGTGAAAGTGAGACTAAAGAGGTAGGATATGTAAACTTTGTGCTCTGTAGGAGTAAGATAAGTGGAAGTTTTTGTTTCTAGAATATGGATCTAGGTATGTTTGATAAATTCTATCCTATCTTGAAAAATAGGGCATTGATAGATGAACAAAGATTTAATATAAGTAGATATGATAAGAATAGTGAAAGATATGTTATTCCTATGCATAGAAAGAATGTTTGGACTGACAAATGGATGCAAGACCCTAGACATAATTTTTTGCAGGTTAGCTACCATGATCCTAGTGTGCAGTACAGGAAAGGCTGGGGATCATTTAAGATAAAATGAGGATTAACCCTTTGTTACTTTTGCAGAAGACCGAGACATCTAGCTATGGAATGTCCTGGTAGAAGACCTAGTTGCCTTTGTTGTAAAGCTATGGAACACAAAGTTTTAGATTTCCCCAAAATGATTTCTAAGCTTGAAATAATGAATATGAGACAAAAATACCATGAGAAAGGTCAAGAAACTAAGACCATGGCAGAACCCCATAAAGAATCAGAGGTTGTATTGCTACAAATGAAAGAAACCATGAATGATCACTGACATATTAACTTATCAGAGATCAAAGAAAAAGAGTGCATAGAAGAAAGAATAGGAGACTTCAACATTGACTGCATTTTGGATGAAGAAACAAAGGTAAATATTATGACATAAAGAACTTGGAAAACTTTAGGGAAGCCTGCTATGATTCCTTCATTGGGGGGAATAGGATTATTCAGAGGAAAGTTGATAAACCTATGTGGAAATATCACCCACATATCTATGAGTGCCCATGGAACTTCGATAGAGGAAGAATTTGAAGTTGTTAAATTTGTTGAGAACAATGCCTCATTTTCTATACTACTAGGAAAACCTTGGATTGAAAGGGATCAGGCTAGAAGGGAGGAAGAAAAAATCTTAGAGAAGAAAAAAAAAGAGTTGAAAGATTTCATGACTAGGAGGGTCGCACACTTGATTGAAGAGTAGGAGAAATGATCGAAGCTATTTAACACAAGAGACTTGCATGTTGAAGTTGCAAGAGCACAATAATACTCACAAAAGACCGAAGCACCTACCTCAGGTAGAGAATAAGTATTGCCCTTGAAAGAATCTCAATAGTGTGAAGTTACTATGCCAAAAATAGATAAGAACTAGAATGGGAATAGGAATACTGATACGAAGCTCACTAGGAAAAAGGATAGAAATATTAGTAAGAATAAGGCCAAGATAAAAAAGTTACATAAGGTTCCAGAGGGAACCTTGCAGAAGGAAAAATTGCAAAACTAGAACTTCGTCGGGATATCAGAACAACACCACATGGAACTTTGCCATGGGGAAGAAATATAGCCGTTAGGAACAATATAACTATTAGAACGATGACATGAATGGGCAGAAAGGAATTTATGGCCAAGAAGCTCACCATCAGACCATTGGGACCATGTTGTAACGGACAAAACTGAGTTAGTGAAGGCTTCTCACCCATTGGATAGATCCATTGTCTAGTTATCTATTTATTCTGTCATGCTTAGCATGCTAGTTAATAACCGGAAAGCTAGTAAGAAAGAACAAACCCACGCAGGTCACAAGCTTTTTCATTGACCTCATGGGGAAGTCTGTAGAAGGCCTACAGATGAACTGGGTGAAGTACCTAATTAATCAGTTGGAACTAGACTGCCACGAAGCAGAATATCAGGGCTACAAGTTTCACTTTAGCTGGCTCTTGATCCTCATCGTGTTTTTTGCCTAGGAAATGCTAGAAGGTGTGACCTTCCCAGATATCGATTCGTTCGAGCCACTTGCTATGAAGTTCACCACACTCTGGTACTCAAGTGATATGAACAAACAGTGGCAATCGAATGCCGGTTTCCACACATACTACCTTCAGCTGAAGAGATCCATCGAAGTTGAACCTCGCATGACTTCGAACACCCTATAGAGGTTTCAACCCCTGATGAAGTTCCACACAGATTGACACTTCATCTTTATTGCAGTGCGAGCCAATGAACATAAGAAACAACTTTAGTCATACTACAAGCTCACAGAAGAGGACCTTGAGGAGATCACTAAGGACTGGTTGACAGACCTCCTTATTCCCACAGATCCTGTAGAGATATCTGAACTTGACAGCCTGGAGACCATGCACAAAGAACATGATACATTTAGACATAGCAGAAGGAAGAAGATTGAAGAGGTCTAAGACTTAAGCAGTGCTTCAGAAAAGACTGCCTCAATATCACCTGGTCGAGGGGGTGATGACGAAGTAGAAGGCAAGGAAGATGAAAAAATCAAGGAAAAGTAACACCACCTAGAGATGAGGCTGATCCCATGAAGAAGAGGAAGGCTTATCCCCTAAAACCCACTTCTTGGAAGAAATCCAGAGCCACTTTGACAAAAATGTAGACTGTACATACTGCTAATGATTTTGACTTCATCATAGCAACTCTAAACGATGCTTCACTGGAAATTGTGGAGAAACAAGAAGCCAAGGAGGAAATGTATGATAGATTTGAGGTCAAACTTGGAGGGGTACAACATGCCCTTCAGTCTAGTTGTCCAATCTCCACTGCGCCCCTGCCATCAGGAGAACCAGAGTTGGGAGATGAGCCAGCCCAACTCTGCCGACTAGCTGATGCGGTCGAAGCTCGCCTTCGTCATGCACAAGAAGAAACAAAACAAGCCACCTAGGCCTTGAAGCAAGTGAAAGGCATAACCATAGAGTAACGCAAAGTTGCACAATAGGAAAAGGTTTCTCTCCAAGCAAAGTTTGAAGAAGAGAAATAATAGATGCAACAAGAAAAAGAATAGTTGCTCCCAGAGCAACTCGAAGTGAAAGAAGTAGTCAATAGAACACTTTGCTATATGATAGGATTAGAACCACAGGCAGAAAACCAAGTCACGCATCAAGTAGAGAATCTTGCGGAAGCTATCTAGCAACTACAACAAATAATATCAGAATCAGAGCTTTGCACAGTGCCCAACAATTCGCAGGATGTGAGGGATCAAAGAGAAGCAACTGCTTGAGGCGCAGTTGAGAGAATAAAGGCCCTTGCCATGGAATTCAAGCAACTGAGTGATCACAGTGCCTAGACATATGAGTGACTCATTGAGAATCTAGAACTAAAGGCACTGGAGTCACAGCTCCAGGAAGCAAAGAAGCAAGCAGAGACAATACAAGAACAGTTGAATCCCCTCTCATCTTTGGAAAGAATGAAGCAATCCCAAGAGAAATGCACCACCCAACAATAGGTCCACACCATTCAGAGCAGAGTTATGGAAGTAACTCAGAGGCTCCAACCTGTATAGGAATATGGGGCTTGCCAATTATTCGTAGAGATCGAAGGCCGAGGAGCGGAACTGGAGCAAGTCGTCACTGCAACCAAACAACACCTAGAGGGACCCGTCAATGAAGCATTCATCCAAGAGTTCACTTAATAGGAGGCCATGGCACAACAATAGGTCAAAGTAGCTCGAGCCAAGCTCGATGCTTTTGAAGCAAAACTAATCAGATTAGAGTGACTCGGGACAAGTCATAGGTGAGTGTTCATAATCAAATATCCAACACAGTTCTACCGCAAGACAATATGTATTCCACACAAATTGTAAGAGGTTATGTTCCCTTTAATCACATACTTTGCATTTTATAAAAATTTACGAACAATACCCATTTCCAATCTRTAAACTATCAAAATCAACCACTTCCCATGCATTTCTTCAATCCACAATAATACTCAAAAGTCATGTTTTCAAATTAACAATGAAGTCACTATCACTGCAATCARGCCTATCATTTAAATGCAATGATATTTGTTAAACATATATAGGCAGTAACCAAAATAATCAAGACCAAATTGCCACGCCCGAATTTATATTTAAACATATAACCAATAACCACCATTTAGACGCAAGCTATGCACAGGGTAATTCACCCAGGCAGTGTAATTCTACCACTATAATAAAAAAACAATTCAATGTGACTTAAAAAATAGGCCATCCATCCAACACAATGAGGTCTCGATAACATGCCCTTCTTAACAAATGATTGATTGCAACAAATAAACATGCTTAAAAACCCTATGAAACCCACGTTGTCCATACTATACATAGTGTGCAACCACTAAAACACCACGATGCAACATCTCCAAACAGATAGTCACAACAATAAATCAATCAATCTAACACAATATTACTTCGTTGTAGTCCAACTGTGATCGACTATGCTGTGCAAACTCGGGCTTAGACAATCGAACAATCATAAGGATACAGTCATCTGGTTCAATAATCATTTGGCCCCAAAATAAAACCATGAATATCATGAACATTATTTCAATACGAGTGACTATGTATCAACCAAAAATTTTCCACTGCCATAAAAAAAAAAACTATTCAACCTAACAAGCTGTGGAAAATACACATATCTCTGCATCTAATTGAATCGGGGCAGAGACCTTCTTTATTAACAATACCGATTCATTAACATAGGAGAGTGACTGGGTATTTTGAAAGTGCAATTGGCAATGTAGGGTTTACCACTGTCATAACAGAGTCAGTGACTATATACCAACCCACACGACTGTCACACAACCAACTGGGTGAGCCTGTATTCGAACTAGTCGACAATTATACAACCATCCAACAATAACCAAGTAGTAAACCCAGAGGCCCTGCTGGTCTTCTCTATCAATATTCAGACATGATGGCTAAGGTTTGTTCCATAGCCAACACAAGGAGAGCAGAGCCACTCTTATAATGGTGAAAACCTAAGGTCAACAGTGTATACACAGAGAGACTCATTCATAGATAGGTAAAAAATCCATGACAGGGGGCCACAATAGAAATGTGAAGCTTTAATTTGACCTAGCTGTTATCACCCCATAAATTATGGGAATCAACTGATGACTTGAATATTATGGATATTATCTGTATCTAGTGATTTTATTGTCAATTGATTTTTCATTCTGCAAATGATTTAAGAAAAAAGGAAAAAGAAAAAGAAAAGAAACAAGAAAAAAAANTATGGAATGTCCTGGTAGAAGACCTAGTTGCCTTTGTTGTAAAGCTATGGAACACAAAGTTTTAGATTTCCCCAAAATGATTTCTAAGCTTGAAATAATGAATATGAGACAAAAATACCATGAGAAAGGTCAAGAAACTAAGACCATGGCAGAACCCCATAAAGAATCAGAGGTTGTATTGCTACAAATGAAAGAAACCATGAATGATCACTGACATATTAACTTATCAGAGATCAAAGAAAAAGAGTGCATAGAAGAAAGAATAGGAGACTTCAACATTGACTGCATTTTGGATGAAGAAACAAAGGTAAATATTATGACATAAAGAACTTGGAAAACTTTAGGGAAGCCTGCTATGATTCCTTCATTGGGGGGAATAGGATTATTCAGAGGAAAGTTGATAAACCTATGTGGAAATATCACCCACATATCTATGAGTGCCCATGGAACTTCGATAGAGGAAGAATTTGAAGTTGTTAAATTTGTTGAGAACAATGCCTCATTTTCTATACTACTAGGAAAACCTTGGATTGAAAGGGATCAGGCTAGAAGGGAGGAAGAAAAAATCTTAGAGAAGAAAAAAAAAGAGTTGAAAGATTTCATGACTAGGAGGGTCGCACACTTGATTGAAGAGTAGGAGAAATGATCGAAGCTATTTAACACAAGAGACTTGCATGTTGAAGTTGCAAGAGCACAATAATACTCACAAAAGACCGAAGCACCTACCTCAGGTAGAGAATAAGTATTGCCCTTGAAAGAATCTCAATAGTGTGAAGTTACTATGCCAAAAATAGATAAGAACTAGAATGGGAATAGGAATACTGATACGAAGCTCACTAGGAAAAAGGATAGAAATATTAGTAAGAATAAGGCCAAGATAAAAAAGTTACATAAGGTTCCAGAGGGAACCTTGCAGAAGGAAAAATTGCAAAACTAGAACTTCGTCGGGATATCAGAACAACACCACATGGAACTTTGCCATGGGGAAGAAATATAGCCGTTAGGAACAATATAACTATTAGAACGATGACATGAATGGGCAGAAAGGAATTTATGGCCAAGAAGCTCACCATCAGACCATTGGGACCATGTTGTAACGGACAAAACTGAGTTAGTGAAGGCTTCTCACCCATTGGATAGATCCATTGTCTAGTTATCTATTTATTCTGTCATGCTTAGCATGCTAGTTAATAACCGGAAAGCTAGTAAGAAAGAACAAACCCACGCAGGTCACAAGCTTTTTCATTGACCTCATGGGGAAGTCTGTAGAAGGCCTACAGATGAACTGGGTGAAGTACCTAATTAATCAGTTGGAACTAGACTGCCACGAAGCAGAATATCAGGGCTACAAGTTTCACTTTAGCTGGCTCTTGATCCTCATCGTGTTTTTTGCCTAGGAAATGCTAGAAGGTGTGACCTTCCCAGATATCGATTCGTTCGAGCCACTTGCTATGAAGTTCACCACACTCTGGTACTCAAGTGATATGAACAAACAGTGGCAATCGAATGCCGGTTTCCACACATACTACCTTCAGCTGAAGAGATCCATCGAAGTTGAACCTCGCATGACTTCGAACACCCTATAGAGGTTTCAACCCCTGATGAAGTTCCACACAGATTGACACTTCATCTTTATTGCAGTGCGAGCCAATGAACATAAGAAACAACTTTAGTCATACTACAAGCTCACAGAAGAGGACCTTGAGGAGATCACTAAGGACTGGTTGACAGACCTCCTTATTCCCACAGATCCTGTAGAGATATCTGAACTTGACAGCCTGGAGACCATGCACAAAGAACATGATACATTTAGACATAGCAGAAGGAAGAAGATTGAAGAGGTCTAAGACTTAAGCAGTGCTTCAGAAAAGACTGCCTCAATATCACCTGGTCGAGGGGGTGATGACGAAGTAGAAGGCAAGGAAGATGAAAAAATCAAGGAAAAGTAACACCACCTAGAGATGAGGCTGATCCCATGAAGAAGAGGAAGGCTTATCCCCTAAAACCCACTTCTTGGAAGAAATCCAGAGCCACTTTGACAAAAATGTAGACTGTACATACTGCTAATGATTTTGACTTCATCATAGCAACTCTAAACGATGCTTCACTGGAAATTGTGGAGAAACAAGAAGCCAAGGAGGAAATGTATGATAGATTTGAGGTCAAACTTGGAGGGGTACAACATGCCCTTCAGTCTAGTTGTCCAATCTCCACTGCGCCCCTGCCATCAGGAGAACCAGAGTTGGGAGATGAGCCAGCCCAACTCTGCCGACTAGCTGATGCGGTCGAAGCTCGCCTTCGTCATGCACAAGAAGAAACAAAACAAGCCACCTAGGCCTTGAAGCAAGTGAAAGGCATAACCATAGAGTAACGCAAAGTTGCACAATAGGAAAAGGTTTCTCTCCAAGCAAAGTTTGAAGAAGAGAAATAATAGATGCAACAAGAAAAAGAATAGTTGCTCCCAGAGCAACTCGAAGTGAAAGAAGTAGTCAATAGAACACTTTGCTATATGATAGGATTAGAACCACAGGCAGAAAACCAAGTCACGCATCAAGTAGAGAATCTTGCGGAAGCTATCTAGCAACTACAACAAATAATATCAGAATCAGAGCTTTGCACAGTGCCCAACAATTCGCAGGATGTGAGGGATCAAAGAGAAGCAACTGCTTGAGGCGCAGTTGAGAGAATAAAGGCCCTTGCCATGGAATTCAAGCAACTGAGTGATCACAGTGCCTAGACATATGAGTGACTCATTGAGAATCCAGAACTAAAGGCACTGGAGTCACAGCTCCAGGAAGCAAAGAAGCAAGCAGAGACAATACAGGCACAGTTGAATCCCCTCTCATCTTTGGAAAGAATGAAGCGATCCCAAGAGAAACGCACCACCCAACAATAGGTCCACACCATTTAGAGCAGAGTTATGGAAGTAACTCAGAGGCTCCAACCTGTATAGGAATATGGGGATTGCCAATTATTCGTAGAGATCGAAGGCCGAGGAGAGGAACTAGAGCAAGTCGTCACTACAACCAAACAACACCTAGAGGGACCCGTCAACGAAGCATTCATCCAAGAGTTCACTTAATAGGAGGCCATGGCACAAAAATAGGTCAAAGTAGCTCGAGCCAAGCTCGATGCTTTTGAAGCAGAACTAATCAGATTAGAGTGACTCGGGACAAGTCACAGGTGAGTGTTCATAATCAAATATCCAACACAGTGCTACCGCAAGACAATATGTATTCCACACAAATTGTAAGAGGTTATGTTCCCTTTAATCACATACTTTGCATTTTATAAAAATTTACGAACAATACCCATTTCCAATCTATAAACTATCAAAATCAACCACTTCCCATGCATTTCTTCAATCCACAATAATACTCAAAAGTCATGTTTTCAAATTAACAATGAAGTCACTATCACTGCAATCAAGCCTATCATTTAAATGCAATGATATTTGTTAAACATATATAGGCAGTAACCAAAATAATCAAGACCAAATTGCCACGCCCAAATTTATATTTAAACATATAACCAATAACCACCATTTAGACGCAAGCTATGCACAGGGTAATTCACCTAGGCAGTGTAATTCTACCACTATAATAAAAAAACAATTCAATGTGACTTAAAAAATAGGCCATCCATCCAACATAATGAGGTCTCGATAACATGCCCTTCTTAACAAATGATTGATTGCAACAAATAAACATGCTTAAAAACCCTATGAAACCCACGTTATCCATACTATACATAGTGTGCAACCACTAAAACACCACGATGCAACATCTCCAAATAGATAGTCACAACAATAAATCAATCAATCTAACACAATATTACTTCGTTGTAGTCCAACTGTGATCGACTATGTTGTGCAAACTCGGGTTTAGACAATCGAACAATCATAAGGATACAGTCATCTGGTTCAATAATCATTTGGCCCCAAAATAAAACCATGAATATCGTGAACATTATTTCAATACGAGTGACTGTGTATCAACCAAAAATTTGCCACTGCCATTAAAAAAATAACTAGTCAACCTAACAAGTTGTGGAAAATACACATATCTCTGCATCCAATCGAATCGGGGCAGAGACCTTCTTTATTAACAATACCGATTCATTAACATAGGAGAGTGACTGGGTACTTTGAAAGTGCAATTGGCAATGTAGGGTTTACCACTGTCATAACAGAGTCAGTGACTATATACCAACCCACATGACTGTCACACGACCAACTGGGTGAGCTTGTATTCAAACTAGTCGACAATTATACAACCATCCAACAATAACCAAGTAGTAAACCCAGAGGCCCTGCTGGTCTTCTCTATCAATCTTTAGACATGATGGCTAAGGTTTGTTCCATAGCCAACACAAGGAGAGTAGAGCCACTCTTATAATGGTGAAAACCTAAGGTCAACAGTGTATACACAGAGAGACTCATTCATAGATAGGTAAAAAATCCATGACAGGGGACCACAATAGAAATGTGAAGCTTTAATTTGACCTAGCTGTTATCACCCCATAAATTATGGGAATCAACTGATGACTTGGATATTATGGATATTATCTATATCTAGTGCTTTTATTGGCAATTGATTTTTCATTCTGCAAATGATTTAAGAAAAAAGGAAAAAGAAAAAGAAAAGAAACAAGAAAAGAAAAAAAAAAAAAAAAAAGAAAAAAAAAAAACATAAAAAAAAAAGATAAGAAAAAGAGAAAAGAAAAAAAAAGAAAAGAGGGCATAAAAGAATTGAAAGAAAAGCCCCATGCAATAATAGTAACTTGGCCATACCTTTCAAGCATGGCCAAGTTATTTTTAAATTTGATGTTCATAGGTTAG
>JZKD02S0729631.1:243724-256221 GCA_000966675.3 Picea glauca | reverse complement strand
TAGAGAGGTGATTGGGTGACCAATATTGGAAAACCCCTTGATGAATATCCTATAGTACCCTGATAGGCCCATGAAGGATCTATATCAGTTACATCATTTGGTGTATGCCAATCCATAATGGATTTAATATTATCAGGGTCAACTGCCACTCCTTCCTCAGAGATAACATGGCCTAAGTAGTGGACTTTCTTTTGGAATAAGTCACACTTACTAAGATTTGCATATAGCTTGTTCTCTCTTAGTACTTGGAGTAATAACTTGAGATGTTCTCCATACTC
This sequence comes from Picea glauca, assembly GCA_000966675.3. Lineage (NCBI taxonomy): Eukaryota > Viridiplantae > Streptophyta > Pinopsida > Pinales > Pinaceae > Picea > Picea glauca. Next base: position 255,943 of record JZKD02S0729631.1, on the reverse strand, counting down.
TTCCCTATTCTTTGAATAGACTAGGATATCATCAATAAAAACTAATACAAATCTATCCAAGAACTTGTTGAGCACACTATTCATCAAACACATGAAAGTGGTTGGTGCGTTGGTGATACCAAATAGCACCACCACAACTTCATAGTGATCGTACCTGTTCTTAAAGGAGGTTTTATGGATTTCCTCATCCGCAATTCATACTTTATGGTATCCATATCTCAAATCAATCTTGGAGAAGATGGTAGCGCCCTTCAATTGGTCAAATAAGTCATCAATTCTAGGAAATGGATACTCATTCTTAATTGTCATTTTGTTGAGTTGTATATAGTCTATGCACAGCCTGAGTGTGCCATCCTTATTCTTTAAAAACAAGGTTGGTGCTCCCCAAGGGGACACACTAGCCTGAATGTAACCCTTTTCTAACATTTCTTTCAACTGCAATTTGAGCTCAACTAGCTATGGGGTACTCATCGTATAGGGTGCTCTATACATTGATAATATTCCAAGTACAAGCTCTATTGAGAAATCAATATCTCTCCTTAGAGGAAAACCTAATACCTCTTCAAGAAACACATCTCTATAGTATTTTAGTATAAGGTGGTCTTCTAGGCTCGGTTTTTGGTCCTCAACGGAGTTCAAAATTTGCATTGCATACAAAGGGCATCCCTTCCTACAATACTTCTTCATTTGGAAGGCTGATATCTGTCTCACTGAGAGAGATTTCTGAATTCCTTGTAGATTTATTTTCTTTCCTCTATCATCTTCACATTCTAAGGTTTTATTATAACAATCCAACTTGGCTTTATGGCATCCAACCAATTCATGCCAATCAACATGTCATATGATCCTAGAGGAAGGATGTTTAAGGTGGATTGGGTAGGCAACCTATTCATAATGATTTGGCATGCCGTTATGAACTTTGTTACCTTATTTTTTGTTCCAGTGGCTAACTATACCAGCCATGGTTTAGCATGCTTTTCCTGTTGTAATTTACAATTCTCAATAGTTTGAGGAGAAATATAACTCAGATTAGAACGAGGGTCAATAAAAATAGAGATAAGATGGTTGGTGACCATACCTTCCATTTCCACCACTGAGGCTTGGTCGCCTTCTTGCCTATTGTCCAAAGCCGCATGAATTTTAGGCATACTCCTGGCCACATCATCAACCATGGTAGTCTCTTCGATGTTGTAAACTCCCTTACTACTTGGTTGCCTATGAGGGAATTCCCTCAGCAGATGCTCCTCTCCACAACCCCAACATTTCAATGGTTCCTTCTTTGTACTTTCAGTCCTTCCTGGGGCTGATCCAAAAGTTTTATTTCCACTTTGAGATGGAAAGTTCTGCTAATTCATACTTTTGGTGGGGAAGATCATACTAGAACACTTTCCATAATTCTTAAACCTTGAAGGTTTAACCCCATTCTTCTTGAATCCCATCTTACTTTTCTTCTTCCATTCCTTGGAGTGTTATGCTTTGTGGTTGAGTTTCTCATACCAGTACTTAGCCTTTCAAATGGTGTCCTCTAAGGTATTAGGTTCATCAAATTCAATTCTATTTCAGAAAGATTGAGGAAACCCACTAAGGAATCGTTGCATCTTCATTTTTCCTTCCTTTATATAGGGCACATACCTTAATAGTTCCAGAAACTTGTTGATGTATTCATCTATGGTGAGTTGTCCTTTATAATTCCTTAGTCTTTTCATCATAGAACCTCTCCAACAGGTACTTCTTATTGAAGTATTTCTCAAATTTACCTCAAGACAACTCCTTCTCTAGGTTTCCTTTTACATTTCTAAGGTCCTCCCACCAGACATAGGCCTTTTCATTCAGGTTAAATATAACTATTCGAGCTTTCAAGTTTTCAGAGTAGTCGTGAACTCTAAAATACTTTTTCAGGCCAAGTATCCAAGCTTCTGATTCTTCCCCCTTCTTTATTTCTCCATCAAAAGTGGGTGGCTTGGGTTTCTTAAATTCTTCAGGGTCACCGCCCCTGGAGTGCTTCCTCTTCTTTCTTCTTTGTTGGGAATGTGAACTGGTCTCATCGCTGGACAGTTCCTTGGGGCTTTCCACTCCTTCACTGGAGGAATACTTAGATGAGTATTTGGTTTTGGCATGCCTCTTGGTTCCATGTCGAGCCTTCTTGGGAGTGTTTCTTCTTGGATTGCTGCTTTTGGGTCCATGCCTCTGCATCTCAAGCAGACTATGGGTTTTCTCAGGATGATGTTTGTCCATGTTACTACCTACTAGCCCATTTTGAAATTGTCTTTGTATGTCTAATAGGATTTGTAGCAAGACTGCATTTATTTTAGTTTTTTTTCCTGCTCCTTCATTAGCCTGTCACTGTTAGCTTTAAATATTTTCAACTTTTCCCTAATACTTCTCATAGTCTCAACCAAGTTTGGAGGGGTTTCTACCACTCTTCTTTCATCAAATGATTCTTCTTTGTTATGGGAGATCTCTCCCCATTCATGGCGGGTCACCATCCTTTTACTTATAGCTTGTATGGGAATTCACTAGCTGGTTAAGTACTGATGATCAAAATTGTTTCGTTAGTTGATTTGTCCTTTAACTTATAAACAACATAGGTAAAAAAAAAATGTAAACTGAAATTTCACTTCAGCAATTTAGTAAATAACAATAACATACACTCCATATTTAATCATGTAGAAGAAACATATAATTTTTCTCCTCTTTCCAGTAATTAAAGTTTAAAATAAATCCCCATGGATGTTAATGTAGGGACATTATCATTCTGGAGATCTCAAGTGTTAATTGTCTGGACAACAACATCCATTGAATTCCACATATCAGGTAAAATCAGAACTCATGGACCGTTAGATAGATAATTCGACCAAGATCCATCATTGGTCGTAGTTTCCATGGTCACATCCATGGTGGTCACGTTAAAATCGCACTCATTGATCATGGTCGGATAAACGATCCTTATTGGTATATTTCGTGACATTGGCCAGAGTTTACACTAAGGGTTTGACGATTCTGATTAAAAGCACATACACAAGTCATGCATGAGTTAACAGATGGTTACTCTGTGCTGGTGGTCCCAAAATTTCCATTAAGGGACACTAATAGGACGTTATGGATATGGTAAGCTAACATGCCCTCCCCCCCATTTTTTTTTTATAATAATTTCATTTGACTCTTTTAGTGAGCCCAAGGAGGTCAAGTGTATTTTCTTTCTCTGATACCACTTTGTAACACACCCAACCCCCTAAGTACCCTTTTAAGGGATGGGATATTAAATTTCTCTTTTCTTCAACCTCCTCGAATCCCTTTCAAAAGGACACCATCGCCTTCTGCAAGAATTTGTTTTTCCAACGATTGTAAGTTTGTCTCAATTTGAGTTCTATATCAAAATATATGGTCTCTTAAGTCTTCTTCCATAATAATGCCACATGGAACCTACGTGGGTCCACGTCACCCTCTAACGTAGATGTGGCCGCTGGCATGGCACCTGCCACTTGTTCTTTCAGACTCTCGACTTATCGGGTCCCGGGACCTCGACCAATTTTCCCAAGTCTTATATGCCCAAAGGCCTAATCCAACATGATCTGGTGATCAAGGTACGTGGCCTTGTCATAAGGTGCCACTTTTCCATCAGGCATTGGTTAGGTGACATCATTCGACGTCCCACCGGGTTATTGGACCATCGACACAACGTAAGTGTTTGCATAAACTTTATCTCTTGGTGTTCAACATGGTGTGAGTTGGCACCTTGGACACGTGGTCCTATGACACACCCCCATTCGATGTCCATTGAAATCGTGACACGTAGACACTAGATACTACACCATTGAACCCTCTAGCCTCTCCAAAAATTGGTATTCTATGGTAGTCTGTGGTCCAATGAACCCCTTATTTTGGGATCAATGGTGGGGATCGATCACACATCTGACGATATTATTTCATCGTTCCCTTCCAAAACTTAGGCCCAACTAGGCATTGCCACCTATCTCTAATCGTAGTGTGACATGTGGCCATCGGGGTATCAGGCACCAGACTTCCCAACATATCCATGTAATGAGTATCCCCAGTGATCCAGGGGATGATTGTCTCCCCTTTGACTTAGATCCACAGTGGATGTTTATCCACCCTAGATTTGATGGAAAAAATCCAATCAACGTCACCCCAAGGGTACTCGTATTATGTTGGGTCGAAATTTGACTCCCAAACGAATCCTGCTAACATGTGGCATGGATCGTGGTGTGACATGTGGCATGAAACGTGGCACATGTAACCCTTGACATGTGGCATGAAACATGGCACACGTAGCCCTTGACATGTGGCACTTATTTTCCCCATGGATCCTAGTAAGAGTCAGCCAAATCTGTGTGACACATGGCACCACTATCGAGTGACACGTGTATATGCCTTGTTATAACACGAGGACCACTTTTTGGGTGTCAAGTCATCACCAAGAACTGGATATGGGGGCTATTCTAGACAAGGTTTTAGTTTGAGTTCTCGGTGTCCATGATTATGATGGGATTAGTTAAACTAAACCTGGGATTATGGGATCGTTAATCAAGTTTATCACGGGGTTATCACTCTCGACTCATATTATGAGATCTGCGGGGGAGATATGTTCACCGTTGGATTCAACCACTCAGATTTATCATTCTTATCATAGACCATAGGCCAAGGTGGGTCCACCTCCTCACTCACTAACCTACAAGGTGATGACAAGTTTCACATTCCAGTACCCTGTCCAATCCTTGGCCAGACGCATGGACTAATATTCAAGTGACACATGGTCCTATATATCAGGCATCGAAACTTTCCAACATAGTATGAACCTGGAGAGATTCTAATCCGGTAATTGCAAGAGGATTAATTTATTTAATCTCAGTGATTACAAGACATTTAATGAGGTTAATTATGGGACTCTAACTCCCATATTTTATATAATATCTACGGTGGGGATCAATCTCCCTTAGATCTAACGGATCAGATCTATCATTTCCCATTATAGGGCTGTAAGACAACAAGGATTTCTCCATCAGAGTCTCACCTTCGGGGTGTTTTCATCTCAGTGACTCAAACGACCATGAGTACTCCACTACAATGATTGGCCATGATCTCTCCAATTTATTCCCTGATAGATCGACGGACTAGATTGCAGATAGAAGTCTCCTTTGTTATAGTTCTCTCTCCGACTACTCTGATCTCCAATCAATGATGGATATATTCCCTCCTCTAGATCCAACGATCGAAATATATGTGTGATTCTTCAAGGGAATGGGGTTCATCAAGGGATTCCCCCTTTGGTCCTTCTTTCAATCACCGACTAACATGTGTCCCCTCTGGACACGCTGGTGGTCTTGGTTAGCATGATATGTCATGATGATGTCACCTCTTCACTTGGTATCATTCAAATGAGATCCAATATGATCTACAGCAGAGGTAAACCAGGGGTCATTCCCCGATGGATGACCTAGATCATCCTTCACACATCTCTTTTTGGGGTGCCTCCACTCTGCCCCCTTACAGTCATTCCGACCCAGGAACCCCGAGCGTGTTAACCACCACAAATCTAATAGTCCGGGATTATTCATGGGTTCCCTTCGACAGATTTGTTAGCACTATGTAAATTTGTTCGGCTGATAAACATACGACATAGGTAACTTTATCAATCAACTTTGAGACCTGAAACTAGCCTTTCATACCTAGAGAGGGCTCTCTTGGGAGACACTGTATCAGTGCGGGATATGGATTTAAAGTTGCTGGATAGATTTAACACCTTTGCATAATAAGTTCTGGTTTCATTGGCGAAATATAGTAATACCTCGGGATATGGAGTCAATTCAAGAAACCAATAGAAACAAATGACTCAGTGACTGAACTTGAGAGGATAAAGGCTAAGCGAGCAAAAGTTTTCAGTTTAAAATCGTTGTGTGTGGTGGGGAGAAAAAACACATAAAGCAACTCGGAGCACCACCAAGGATGAATTTAGAGTTAACTTAGAGGAAAGACAGTTTGTCTAAATGGTGCAAATCCCAGGGCGCTGCACAACGAATATGAGGTTCAAAATACGTTCCTATTTAGATAGAAATAGATATGAATAAAGAATATAGAAAGTACGTACGCGAAGAAAGAAACAATACATCCAACTGCTACAATTAGAATCTTTTCATCAAAGCTTTAGGACTTTTGCATTAAATTTCGATCGAACTCGAATTACATTCAATAGACACTATCTATACTATTTTTCCAACCAACCCGAATTACATTGAAAAGATAAAATATATAGGCAAGGGAACCACTTGGGACGCCCTGCTCTCTAGTTACTATCCCTATAAATTAGGAAACTGATTGTTCCACGCTAAATGACTCTTCACATGACGCCTTTCCAAAAATAGAAAACAAATGCATTTGGTCGCATCATGACTACTTGTGTTATGCTAGGGGGATTTGGTTATCACTAGGTCTCGTCATGGGGAGAGTGATGTGTCAAAGCCTTCCTTCGATGAGATATCTAAACAATCAAGTATTTTGATAGGCTCCCGCCATCTACTGTAACAACCTTGATTTCTATCGTGCGTTGGTTTGCCGAGATGCGTGTGCAGCGAGCGACTGCTAACTGTCGTGATCGTTACCAAAATGACAAAACCATCTAAGGGCGATGCCTCCTTCAAAACTGTCAAGATCCTCGCTCTGAGAGTGAAATCAATTAATCGTGTTTCTTCTACAAGTTGGCAAGAGCTGCGTGAACTTTCTCCTCGACCACTTCACATTCTTTGAAATGCTTCGTATTCCTTTCTTTTGACAGCCTCTGTGTTTTGCGTAGATGTATGATTTTATATTGCGCCTCTCTGAGCTGTCTCTTGATCCATGTTACGTTTCCTTCGCAGCCTTGCGATGCTGACACTTCAAGGGTCTTTGTTGCTAACTGCTGTCTTAGTTCCCTATTTTCCTGGTAAAGTTCGACAACGACGAGTTGAGCCTGTTTCAGTGCTGAGATGGCTCTCAAACATTAGTGCCTGCGGCATCCATATTCCTCATTCTGCTCCCGCTTCCTTGGCTTGTACCTTCAAGAGGTTCCAGTCGAATAACACGCATAAGTAATTCTTTGGCAGCCGATCTTGTGCACAACTTGTTTGGGACTTGGGGTTTCCCCAACTTCCTTGTTCTTCCTTGGCCTGCCCCTTCTCCGGGGTATCTTCTATTGGGGAGACATGGCTTCTAATGTATTTCCTTCCCGCGCAACTTATTCCACTCCAGGATCCAAGCGGTTTGATATCCTTTCTTTCACGGGCAAAGGTGAAACTCCCTTTGGATCCTTGGGGGTGTGTGCTATGAGTGAGAATGAATCCTAGTCACTTTTGGGCTTGGGACTGGAAATTCTTCCACTTCGCGCACCATTTCTTACATTTTGGGAGATTTCCATGGTGTAACTGTATTTGTCTTGTGCGTGGTGGATCTAGAAAAGGCCCAAGGCGGAGAATTACATCAACCTTTGCTTGCGGGAAGAGATTACAAACAATGCATAAACCCAATTTTCGAATAGAATGCATGCAGAGCATATGGAATTTATAACAGAGCATGAGGGAGGAGGAAACGTGCCAAGGAACACTGAATTCATGACGAATGGATGTTTTGAAACAGACTACAGATTTTCCATAGCACATCCGCACATGTAAAGTACAATTGATAAGGGCTGCAGAGCATACATGATACAAACACCGTGATTTTTCATTCTTCCAACCTTCATAATGAGCCGATAATGGTTACTGACTTTCCGATGTGACTTCTATTAACAACTTGCCTAGACCCGGGGCACGTAGAAACTCCCTTTTTAACAGGACCCGACTCTTTGGGAACAAACTCTTACTTATTTACGCATGTTTGGACTCTAACATCCCTTCCCGACTCCAAGGGCCAACTGACCACCTGCTGACTTCAACCCCTTTGTTGTTATGTACCCAACCTCACATTCTTTGACACACGGGCCATAACTTGACTAAAACTAACTCTGATTGAAGAGATAAATGACGACGCTAACAACTGGATCCAGTGGAGATGTTATCCTCCCAATCAGGTAGAAAATAATAGTAGACTAGGTGCCATGACCATTGAGGCTTATTCGACTTTTAGAGATTGAAATATGAAAAACAAAATGCAACCTAAAACTATCGACGTAGTTTCTAAAAGATTCAACATAAACTCATGGCCTTCACTTTGGGCTTTAATATTCTTCTGACATACTAACTCGACAAAAAAAATTAAAAAGACTATTTACAATGACATGTGATCTAAACGGATTTTATTTCATCAGATAATGTTTGAGGAACTTTCCGTTCACAGGCCCCCAACCAACGCACTCTCTATTTAGTTCTTCTAGAAAATAAGCATTATTTCCACAATATGCACTGATTTTGAAAGGACCTGTCCAAAGATTATCGAACTTTTTTTGTTTTCCTTTATCTTCATTCCTCGCGTCCCATTTCAAAACCATATCCCCCAACCGAAACTCCTCCTACTTAGAGTGCTTTCCAAAGGTTTTATTCATCTTCTCTTGGTGGAGTTGTGATCAATTGTACACCTGTTCCATCATTTGTTGTGTATGAATCAATTGATTTATTCTCTTCTGTGTGTTATCTAGCTCGGCCTCATGATCTTGTAGAAATTTTCGAACGAGCAATCCTAGTGAGGTGGGAAAAAACTCATCTACACCATATACAATCTGGAATGGTGAGGTCGAGATGGATTTCTTGGTGGTAACTCTGTCCTCCCACAACGTGTAAATAAAATTTTTGTGACATGCCTTCTTGTTTTCTTGTAGGAGTCTCTTGATGATCTTGGTCAAGATTTTATTCGACGATTATGCTAACCCATTTTCTTGTGGGTAATATGTTGTGGAATGCCCCAAGGTTATATTGTAATCCTAAAAAAAATTCTCCATATTCTTGGACTTGAATGAGGCCGCGTTATCTTATATGATCTTGATAGGGCATCCAAATCTCGATAGGATGTTTGTCTCCAAAAATTGGATGATGACTGGATCAGTAGTCTGCTTCATGAGGATTGCTTCTATCCATTTCATGAAGTAATATGTGGCTGTGAGTATTCATCTGTGCTGCACTGAGGATGGAGGATTTATTTCCCCTATAAAATCCAAGCCCCACTGCATGAAAGGTGCTTCGACTGAGATCAGTTTTAGTGGCAAGGGTTGCAAATTTATTCTCCCATAAAAAATATGACACTCATGGCAACTGGACACTTCTTTGTATACGTCTATGAAGATGGTTGGTCAATAGTAACATGATCTTAGGATTTTATGCATAGTGGTTTTCCAGTGGTGGTCTCCTCCATAGTTGCCTTTGTGAAATTCTTCGATAGATCGTTTCACGTCGTTTTCCAGAAACAACTCAACAATATCCCCCTAGGATCTTTCCTGTATAGTGAACTATCCAGGATCCAAAACTTAATGACTTTGAGCTTCAAAAATATGGCCTTGGTCTTACTTAAACCCAAAGGGGCTTGCATATTCCTTAGCACATATATGATGTCTGTATACCATGATGAATTGATGAACTTCTGAGACACCTGCACAATCATTTCTTCCTGAGGATTCTCTGACAGATCGACATTGAAATTGATTCCCACAACGTCATAGTCTGACTGTGCCATCAGCTTCGCAAGGCCTCGAACCTTAATTAGTTTCGTAGGCTTGATCTTCAGGTCATATTCCAGTATGGCCTCTATCCACTTACCTCTCCTTCCGTCAGGGTTGAACTGAGTTAGGATATCCTTGACTGAATTGTTGGGTACATAAGCAACAACGTGGGAGTGTAATATGTATGTCCTGAACTCCTTTAGGGATTTTACTAAGGCATATGCTTGTTTCTCCATAATGTCGTACCTTAGCGGAGAATCCCTTAGCGTTCTGCTGAAATAGGCTATGGGATTTTCAAAATTCTGCTCGTCTTCCTGTAACAAGACACCATAAATTGTATTCTCCAAGGCAAATGAAAACATGATGAAGTCTTTGGTGAAGTTTGGGCTAGCCAACACGGGATATTTAGTCAATACCACCTTGATATCTTCAAATTATTTCCTAGCCTTTGGGTTCCACTTGATATCGTTCCCCTTTCTGAGCATCCAGGTGATATGTTTTATAATTTCTGCCAAGTTCAAGATGAATCTTCTCAATAAGTTTACTTTCCCCAGGAAGGATTTCACTTCCTTATTACTGTGCGAAGTATCAATTTTTACGATTCCTTCAACCCTGCTGGGGTCTATCTTAATGCCCTCTTTTGAGATAATGTGCCCCAACAACTTTCTTTCTTCCACCCCGAAATGTGACTTTTTCAGATTCAGTGATATGCCGAATTGTTAGAAAAACAGGACCCCGGAGCAATAAAATAAAACAAATGCGGAAACAAAACACAAAAGATACACAATACAAGAGAGACACAGATTTACGTGGTTCACCCAGTGTGGGTTATGTCCACCAGAGAAATTGCCAGGTCCTTCCTTTATTATTATCCAACAAATGAGGGGATACAACCTACAACAAAACCCACTATAACTTCCTCTTCTTTCTCTCATAGTCTCCTCTCTCAGAATACAATACTCGCCATAATGCATAGCTGCATTGCATTTCCCTCATAACATAGGGTTTCCTTCTAGGGAAAAAAACACTAACATAATTTCTACCGTTAGATCTGCGACCTTATAATGAACGGTCCAGATTTACAATGAAATTACAATATACATTTACAAGGCAGTTTTTCCTTCAGGGGCTTCGCCCCCAAACCCCCATCGGGGGACGCTGCTCTTGAACCCCCATCGGGGGCCCACTTGCCCCCGAACCCCCTAAACCTTGCAGAGGGGGTACCCCCCTCTGCACTCCCCTACGTGGAAGAGTGTACATACTTTTGGGGTGTAAAATCTTCATGGTGTATAAACATGGCTGAAAGCAAGGACCTCTGAATCAGAAACATAACCAGGCTCCACAACCAACAATCTCCCACTTGGATACTGATCTCAACAACTCCATCGCTATTGTATATGTTGGAATCTGAACCTTCTTGGACCTGGAAAATTTCTCATCTTCATATTCATTCTTGAAGACCAACTGAAACTGAGCAGGAACTCAGTTTCTCTCTGGTTACTCCCTTTGTTAACATGTCTACAAGATTTTGGCTAGTGTGTATCTTTTCCAACTTCAAATGTCCATCTTCCAAGGCAGATCATATGAAGTGGTACCTCAACTGTATATGCTTAGTCTTTGAATGAAAGGCTGAGTTCTTTGCAAGATGAATTGCACTCTCACTGTCACAATACAACCTGCTATTCTCTTGCTTCTTCCCCAATTCCTCCATAAACCTTTGTAACCAAATCATCTCTTTACTAGCCTCTGTAGCAACAACATACTTTGCCTCTGTTTTTTAAAGTGCAACAACCTTTTGCAGTTTTGAAATCCAACTTATTGTTGTTCCACCTATAGTAAAAACATACCCTGTGGTGCTCCTCCTCCTGTCTTTATCACCTGCCATATCTGAGTCAACATATCCCTATAGAAAAGTGTCTGAACCTCCAAAACATAATGCATGAGTAACAATACCTCTCAAATACCTGATAATTCACTTTACTTCCTCCCAATGTTCTTTACCTGGATTGTTCATATACCTTCTCACAACTCCCACTGCATGTGCAATATCTGGTCTTGTGCAAACCATTGCATACATCAAGATGCCAACTACTGATGAATAAGGGACCCTGGACATTTATTCTATCTCCTCTTGTGTCTTGGGACACATTTCCTTAGTTAATTTGAAATGGCTAGCCAAAGGTGTACTAACTAGTTTTGCATTCTTCATTCTAAACCTCTCCAACACCTTCTCTATGTACTCACCCCGAGACAATGTCAATTTGCGATTTTTTCTGTCTCTTGTTATTCTCATGCCAAGGATTTTCTTTGCAACACCCAAATCCTTCATCGCAAATGAATTGGTTAATTTCTTATTGAGCATATTTATATCCTGCATATTAGACCCTGCAACAAGCATGTCATCTACATACAATAGCAAGATAATATAGCTTCCATTTTATATCCTTTTGAAATAAACACAGTGATCGGAATGACATCTACTATAACCCTGTTCTGTCATAAACCTGTCAAACTTCAAATACCACTGCCTTGGAGCTTGCTTTAGGCCATACAAGCTCTTATTCAACCTGCATACCAAATTC
>JZKD02S0729631.1:180415-227516 GCA_000966675.3 Picea glauca | reverse complement strand
GAGTCATCTATACATTTTTCCAACAATGCATCATATACCAATGAAAACACATCGATCCATCTTCATCATGTATCAATGACAACTCATTGATCCATCTTCATCTATGCATTCTCATCATAGAAAATACATATTACATTACATCAATCATCATTGAATCAATCCTTTGACATCAATCAATCACTTGACATCAATCAATCAAACCATTGGCATCAATGACAACATGATCCAACACAATCATCATCATCCACAATCTCTGAGATATTATGGCCACTATTGTAGGGTGAAATGCTCTCCACCCAACTGTAGGTAAGGTTTCACTAACCTCTGCTACAACCATACACCCTTGAGCCAGGGTACGATGTCACGAGAGGATATCTACAATATTTTTAGGAAGTCTCTGCAACTTCTCTTCTTTATGTCTCCAACTTCCCTCGGTCTATGCCCATCTATGTGTATGTTCTCTCTGTCTGTCCTTGCACCCTATTTTCCTTCCTTCTCCTCCAAGACTTCATGGATCATGCCATAAGTTTCCTAAAGGTACATTTCCCATCCTTCCTTAACTTCCAAAGAAATTGTTTTAACTACCATCTTGATCGATAATCAGTTTTCAGGGCCGGGGATAGTTCAAGTCTCCACCATTTTTAATTAGATAGAGTATTTCCTAGAAGATTCATTTAAATCAACAATTACCTCCTTGTTTCCCATTCCTCACATGACATCATAACCTATGAAGGCCATCCGTTCTATAGTTTCTCAACATTTCTATGTTATATTAAAATCAAATATATTCAATACAAAAATAAATCAAGGTCCATTGTTTTTCCTTGAGTACATAACATATCTCCTATAATTTGTCATAATAGTGCTTATATTTACAAAATGGGGGAAACATGGGTGTTACAAAGGCCCACTTCTTCCTTTCCTTTTTAGATTTTTAGTTTTAAGGATTTTTTTATGAACTGAAAGGCAACAAAAGAAATTTATCTTGGGAACTCTGCCATTATGCTATAATTTAACCCACCAACTAGCTCGAGGTTGGCCATGTGAGTTTTCTGACAGAGAGAAATATCCTTTTTTTATAGAATAAAGGGAACATCCCCAACCATGGGCGTTCTGGGCATGCTGGTTTTGAGGGGCACATCCTTGCAAGGAATTAAGAAAAAGGTTGAAGAGATTGTTGAGATGAGAGGGGGGATGTAGATCTTTCCATTTTTCCTAATAACCATCCATAATCAATAAAGATAGGTCTCCAAGGGAGCATAAACCTTGATATTCCAACCAAAATCAGAGAGGAATAAGGAGGGGAATCTAATCAAGATTCCCAGTTTCCATAATTTTTTCTTTCAAAGGATTGATCAATCGCCCATTTCTAGGTATCCAGTTCAAATTTTCAAAGATTAGGGAGCTCACTTGTAGCAAAAATTTGAAGATGGGGGGATCCATTGATGATGCAGGAGCATTGTTGGAAAGCATGCAGAGAAAGACCCATCAACTTCAAGGAATCTGTACAAGAGCCAACACCGACAATGCAACAAATATTTGAAATCTGCCTTAACTCAAAACCATAATATATATTTTGAGGCATGCTTGAACCCAGAGCTGAAATTACCCTTTGAGGCACATTTAGATAATCGCGAGTGGAGTGGGAGTTTCCATTATGAATATGGAATGCGACTGATCCAATATAACCATAGGATAGTCTTAGAGTAGACACGTATTTAAGGGGGCAACCCTAAGAGCCCTCTGATAGATAAAGGTTTTGTACGCCCAAATGAGGCTGGCTACAGGGTAGATGTTAGCTGCAAGTTAGCAGGAAATTGGAATTTTCAGTTGTTGTTTTTTATTTCATTTGTAGTCATTTTCACTTATGAATAGAACATAGGAAAATTGATCCAAGGATGGTGTGAACATTGTTTTTTCAATTCTCTGTATTGTGTTTTCATGAGTGAACGAATGAATCTTGTTATGAGTAGATGGAACTGTGAATGTTAGGATAAGTTTCAATTGTTTCTCTTCTGTTGAAGTACTAGTGAAAGGTGTGCACACATAATGCAAGGAGTGTGTTGACGAAATCTGTTTCGGTTCCAAATCTTAGAAGAGATAACACAAAACTTTCCCTTTGCAAGGAGTGCAAAGAGACTGGTGCAAGGCGTGCACAGTCATCCGCAAGAATCTAAAACCTTGCGTAAATATCTGGTTCAAGGAGTGCACATACATGAAACTCGACTAAGTGTCAAAGAGGATTTGCAAGAAGTTGAAGAAATAGTAAAGGAGAATGCCAGGAGGGTGAGAGGAATTTCTCTTTGAGAAATCCCGAGGACTTGAGTTATTGAAATCCCTGAAACGCAAGGAGTGTGCGGGAAATCAAGGTCTTCACGAGACTAAGCTCTGGAGGAATAACACTTTCCATAAGTGTCCAAGAGATCCAAGATTTAGACTTGTCGAAGGAGCAAAGGTTTGAAACCTTTGAACACCTAGAAGATCTTCTAAGTCTAAAGATAGTGTAAGTTAAAGGGGGAAAATATCTCAACCGTTCGATCTAAATGTTGGAGAACTAGAAATTTCTGTCAGGAGGGACGTGTGGTGAACAATCAACGTTTTGCTGACTCGCACTTTGGAGAAGTCAAAGGGCGGAGCACTAAGAACTCATGAAGCCTGAATCCGTGACTTGATTTGAGTCAATGGATCCAGGAGATATTTGGACAGTCAATTGTCGAGGGAGAAATATTGACATTTCGGGGATCAGAGGACCAGAGGTGATAAGTCTTGAGACTTCACGAAGTGCAAAGTCCCAAAATCATCGTGACTATTAGATTTGAGGAGAGATTTGGACCATCAAACCAGAGTCATCACAATTTCGTTATCGAGAGAACGAAGGCAAGGAAACTCCGAAGTCGAGAAACGCGAAATGTCATTTTGATCACAGCCGTTGATCAAGGGGAGATCTATACCGTAGATATTGGGTCATCATGATTTCAACCATCGGGTGAACAAAGGTAGCAACGCTCCTAGAGTTGTGAAATGTGAAATCACGACGCGCATTTCACTCAAGCGCGTGGTCAACTCCAGTGGTCACAAGAGAGAAATGGCTTTGCAGAGAGGAGCTAGCACCGGATTGGCACTGAGATTAGAACAATGCCCATGAGAGAGGCCGCTGGTCTGATGCAACCTACACATTTAGGGAAAGGACCTATGTAAATGGGTTTGGGGTTTAGTAGAGACCCAGAGAGTCAATTAGACTCAGTTTCTTGACCGATCCTAGATCGAGAGGTCGCGCAACCCTTGGAAGAGAAGGGGGGTCTGCATCAAGTGGTATCAGAGCTGTTTTGTTTGCCTGTAGATTTCAGGCAAAGGAGACAAAATAACTCAAAATTGTACTCTGTGTGTGTGACAAACAATCGACACAATGCCGCCAAGGAGACGAGTAGAGAAACCTTTAGCCAATCGAGTTGTAGAATGGGAGATGCGAGAACTTCGTGCAATATTAGAAGCAATGGAGGCAACACAAAGGAGAGAACTTGACACTAGAGACGTCGACGATGCAGAAAGCAAAGAGGCAGCGGGTGATAATGTCGTCGAAGAAGTTGTAGGAGAGAATGTTCACGAGGAACGCTTGTTGAGAGCAGTTTCTAGATTGGGAGGTAGAGCCAAGATAGAGGTCCCAATGTATGAAGGAAATTTAGACGCGAGGAGCTGCTGGATTGGATAAGGTCCATGGACAAGCATTTCGACTATGAAGATGTCGATGAAGAGAGAAAGGTGAAACAGGCTGTCACCAGGCTAAAAGGACATGCAACACTGTGGTGGGATCAACTACAGGCTGAAAGGAGAAGCAAAGGAAAAAACAAGACAAAGAGTTGGGATAGAATGGTATCCAAGTTGAAGGCTAAGTTCATGCCCAAGGATTATCAGATCAATCTATTCAGGAAAATGCAGAACCTGAGACAGTAAGAGATGACAGTTAAGGAGTATACAGAGGAGTTCTATAGGCTGAACATCAGAACTAGGCAAAGAGAGAGAGATGAAGATAATTTTTCCAAGTATATGAATGGCCTGAGATATGAAATCCAAGATGAGCTCAGTATGATGTCAGTAAGGACAGTGGAGGATGCTTATCAGTTTGCGCTGAAAGCAGAGGAAAAGTTGGCTAGGAAACAAAGTTAGCGAGGAAGAGGTAAAAGCTGAATCCCAAGCAAAAGCAAGGGATTTACCTGTGACATAACACATTAGTCTAAGGATGAGGCTGAAAAACAACACAGTCACTCAGAAAGAGGAGGAAGTTCCCGAGAAAGACAGGGTGGTTGAAGAAATTATTCCAGAGGAAGAGGAAGAAGAGGAGGAGGAGACGTAAGATGTTATGCCTGTGGAAAGACAAGACACATGTCTTGGGAATGTCCCAAGAAGAAGAGAGAAGGAGGAGGTGAAGCTCACATTTCAGAAGCACAGAGAAGAGATGTTGAGACAGAAGGAGCATAGGATGGAAGATCCCTGATGTTGAGGAAGATTCTCTTAAAACCAGAGGCAAAAATTGAAAGGTCGGTGCAAAGAAACAATCTCTTCAGAACATATTGCAAGACTAACTATAGAATATGCAAGGTGATAATTGACAGTGGGAGCATTAACAACTTAGTATCCACAAAGATGGTGGAGAAATTGGAGCTGGAGACAACTGCGCATACGAAGCCATACAAAGTCTCATGGTTGTAGAAAGGACACCAGGTGATGGTTACTAAACAATGCTTGGTTGAATTTAAGATAGGAGGATATAGAGATGAAATTATATGTGATGTAATTCCCATGGATGTATTCCATATTTTGTTGGGAAGACCATGGTAATTTGATAGGAATGCTATTCACGATGGGAGGAAGAATACATACACATTAGAGAAGAATGGTAGGACACACATGTTTCTGCCAATAGAGGAGAAGAGAGTGAAAGAGAAGGCCATCACAAGCATACTTCTCATGAGTGGGAAAGAAATCCTGAAGGAAGTCAAGGAAGAACGTGAGATGTAGTTTGCTGTGGTAAGGAATCCTAGAGTTATCCTTACAAGTACTTCAATGGAAAATTTGCATGAATAGGTTCAAGAATTGTTGGATAATTTTGCTAACGTAGTAGTGGATGAGCTTCCTAACTCATTGCCACCGATTAGAAGTATCAATCACAATATTGACTTAATACTAGGAGCAGTTCTTCCAAACAAAGCAACATACAGATTGACACCTCGAGAGAACGAGGAAGTGAAGAACCAAGTCTAGGAACTGTTAGATAAGGGTTTGGTTAGGGAAATCTTGAGTCCATGTGCAACACCAATTGTATTGAGTCTAAAGAAATATGGAGGATGGAGAATGAGTACATAATCAAGATCCATTAACAAGATCGCCATCAGGTATAGATTTCCTTTACCGAGAATGGATGATTTAATGGACTGTCTAAGCGGAGCAAATTTATTTTCTAAAATAGATTTGAAAAGTGGATATCACGAGATCAAAATGAGAGAAGGTGATGAGTGGAAAACAACATTTAAGATAAATGAAGGTCTGTATGAGTGGATTGTTAGGCCATTTGGCTTAACAAATGGCCCGAGTACTTTTATGAGGCTGATGGATGAAATACTGAAAGATTTCATTGGTAAGTTTGTGGTTGTGTGTCTGGATGATATACTGATCTTTAGCAGGACTAAAGAGGATAATTTGAGGCACCTGACATTAGTGACGAGGAGGCTACAATAGGAGAAGCTGTTGATAAATCTGAAGAAGTCCTCTTTTATGAAGACAAAACTCATTTACTTGGGTTTTGTGATCTCTTCAAATGAACTGAAGATGGATCCATAGAAGGTGACAACAATCAAAGAATGGTCGTCACCAAGGAGTATGTTCGAGGTAAGAATCTTCCATGGATTAGCGAGCTTCTATAGGAATTTCATCAGATACTTCAGTGGAATTTATGTGCCAATGATGGATACAGTGAAGAAGAAGCACAAGTATTTTAAATGGACAAAGGAAGCTGAGAAGAGCTTTAATATACTGAAGGAGAAAATAACATAACGATCAATTCTGGTCTTGCCGAATTTTGAAAAGACATTTCAGGTGATATGTCACGCAAGTGGAGTTGCAATTGGAGCAGTCTTGAGCTAGGACAATAGACCTGTTGCATATTTCAGTCAGAAGCTGAATGGTACCAAGAGAAAATACTCCACGTATGATAAGGAGTTTTATGCCATAATTCAAGCCTTGAAGAAGTGGAGGCATTATCTTGTCCCACAAGAATTTGTCCTGTATAGCGATAACCGGGCTTTACAATTCATAACCAGGCAGGAAAAATTGAATCAGAGGCATGCAAAATGGGTCTAATTTATGCATAATTTTATTTTTGTCATAAAACATATTGCTGGGAATGCTAAAAAATTTGCTAATGCATTAAGCAAGAGATGTTTGATTCTGCAAGAATTTCAGGTGAAGACCTTGGGGTTTGAACACCTTAAGGACATGTATTGTGATGATATAGATTTCAAGGAAGCATACGAAGCATGTGCGAACCCTGTGCTGAGAGACAGAAGCCAGTGGACATAGTACATGGTTCAAGAGGGATTATTGTTCAAGGGGAATCAATGGTGCATACCAAAATGCTCAATGAGGGATAACCTTTTGAACAGTGATGATTTTAGGGGCTAAATTTCGCTCATGGGCTAATTTTCCATGGTTTTTCCAAAAATGAGATTCACTATTTTAAAAATGATTCGCCCAAATTCTATAGGATAAAGTTATTTTACCTTAAAAATCACCAAAAGTTTATAAAAACTTTATAAAATACTTAGAAATTGAATATTTAAAAAAAAGTATCGCCAAACATTTACAGTTGACATATGAAAGATTAATAATATTCGCCAAGGTTTCTACATTTTAAAATAATTTTCCATCCTTAAAATCATCACTGCTTTTGAAGGAAAATCACAGTGAAGGATTGGATGGAAATTTCAGCCATGATAAAACATTTGCACAGTTGAGAAATTCATACTATTGGCTACGTGTGATAATATAAGTGATAAAGTTTGTGAACAGATGTAGAATTTGCCAACATGCAAAAGGGAAAAGACAAAACATTGGATTGTATCAACCATTGCCAATACCAGAGAGGCCTTGGGATGCAATAAGCATGGATTTTGTATTGGGAATACCAAGAACACAAAGAGGATTTGATTCCATATTTGTGGTGGTGGATAAATTTTCAAATATGACACATTTTATCCCATTCCAAAAGACCAGTGATGCAACACATGTTGCAAATCTGTTTTTCAAGGAAGTTATAAGACTTCACGGCCTACCCAAAAGCATTGTCTCGAACAGAGACAAAAAATTTGTTGGTCACTTTTGGAGAACATTATGGAAGAAGTTGGGGATAGATTTTTCCTTCATCTCAACTTATCACCCTCAGACAGATGGGAAGACTGAGGTGGTAAACAAAAGTTTGGGAAACTTGTTTAGGAGTCTAGTTACTGAACACTATAATCAGTGGGATCAGATTCTTCCACAAGAATAATTTGCATACAATGATTCACCAAATAGGAGCACTGGAAAAATTCCATTCCAAATATTGTATGGAATGAAACCCAGGGGATTATCTGAGTTGAGAAACTTGGAACAGAGTGAGATCATGAGCGCTAGAGAAGAATATTTTGCTGCAGACATGCATAAGATCCATAGCCAGATTAGAGGATAGTTGCAGAGTTCTAACCAGGAGTACAAGTGAAAAGCTAATCAACATAGAAGAAAACTTCAATTTGAAGTGGGAGATTAGGTTCTGGCACATCTCAGGAAAGAGAGCTTCCCTAGAGGAACATATAACAAGTTGAATATTAAAAAGATAAGACCATGTAAGATATTGAGGAAGTTTGATGCAAAAACCTATGAGATTGAGTTACTAGATGATGTGGGCATATCAACCATATTCAATGTTGCAGACCTCTACCCTTACAGGAAAGATGATGTAGAGAGATAAAAAGATCAAATGAAGATCTGGTGGGAAAATCAAATGCCCACAACAGAAAATCCATAGATGGAGAAAATTGTTGATTAGAGGATTGGAAAGAAGACCAAGAGGAACACCTATTTTGAGTCTATGGTCAAGTGGAAGGGGCACCCAATAGAAGATTCCAGTTGGGAAAATGAAGATGCTATCCAGAAGCATGGAAAATCAGTACAAGAGCTCATGGACAGGAGTCCATGAATTTTTGTCAAGGGGAGTATGATGCAGGAGCATCATTGGCAAGAACGCAGAGCAAGACCCATCAACGTCAAAGAATCTGTATAGGATCCAACACCGACAACACAACAAATATTTTAAATCCACCTTAACTCAGCACCATAATTTATCTTTTGAGGCACGCTTGAACCCAGAGAGGAAATTGCCCTTTGAGGCACGTTTAGATAATCATGAGTGGAGCGGGAGTTTCCATTATGACTTTGGAATGCGACCGATCCAAGATAGTCATAGGATAGTCTTAGCGTAGACACATATTTAAGGGGGAAACCCTAGGAGACCTCTGATAGATACAAGTTTTGTACGCCCAAATGAGGCTGGATACAGGGTAGATGTTAGCTGCAAGTTAGCAGGAAATTGGAGTTTTCAGTTGTTGTTTTTTATGTCAGTTGTAGTCATTTTCACTTATGAATATAACAAAGGAAAATTGATCCAAGGATGCTGTGAACATTGTTTTTGCAATTCTCTGTATTGTGTTTTCATGAGTGAACAAATGAATCTCGTTATGAGTAGATGGAACTGTGAATGTTAGGATAAGTTTCAATTGTTTCTCTTCTGTTGAAGTAGTGCAAGGTGTGCACACAGAACCCAAGGAGTGCATTGACAGAATCTGTTTCAGTTCCGAAGCTCAGACGAGATAACACGAAACTTTCCCTTTGCAAGGAGTGCAAAGAGACTGGTGCAAGGCATGCACAGTCATCCGCAAGAATCCAAAACCTTGCGTAAATATCTAGTGCAAGGAGTGCATAGATCTGAAACTTGACTAAGTGTCGAAGAGGCTTTGAACGAAGTCAAATAAACAGTAAAGGAGAACACTAGGAGGGCGAGAGGAATTTCTCTTCGAGAAATCCCGAAGACTTGATTTATTGAAATCCCTGAAATGAAAGGAGTGCGTAGAAAATCGAGGTCTTCACGAGACCAAGCTCGGGAGGAATAACACTTTCCATAAGTGTCTAAGAGATCCAAGAGTTGGACTCGTCGAAGGAGCAAAGGTTCGAAACCTTTGAACACCCATAAGATATTCTAACTCTAAAGATAGTGTAAGTGCAAGGGGGAAAAGATCTTAGCCGTTCAATCTGAATGCTGGAGAACCAGAACCGTCCATCAGGAGGGATGCATGGAGAACGATTAGCATTTCACTAACTCGCACTTTGGAGAAGTCAAAGGGAAGAGCACTAAGAACTCGCGAAGCCTGAATTCACGACTTGATCTGATTCGTTGGATCCAGGAGAGATATGGACTGTCGATTGTCCAGGGTGAAATACCGACATTTTGGGGATTAGAGGTGATAAGTCTTGCAACTTCGCGAAGCGCAAAGTCTCGAAATCATCGTGATCATCAGATTTGAGGAGAGATCTAGACCGTCGTGATTTCGGCTATCAGGAAAATAGAGGTAAGGAAACACCGAAGTCGCAAAATGTGAAACATCGATTTGATCGCAGTCGTCGATCAAGGGGAGAGCTGAATCGTAGATCTCGGTCATCATGATTTCGGCCATTGGGTGAACGGAGGTAGAAATGCTCCTAGAGTCATGAAAAATTAAATCATGACACACCTTTCGCTCAAGTGCGTGGTCACCACCAGTGGTCACAAGAGAGAAATGGCTTAACAGAGAGGAGCTAGCACTCGATTGGCGCTGAGATTCGAACAACGCCCAAGAGAGAGGCCGCGGGTCTCATGCGACCTGTGCATTCGGGGAAAGGACCTGTGTAAGTGGGTTTGGGGTCTAGAAGAGACCCAAAGATTCAATCAGACTCAATTTCTTGACCGATCCTAGATCGGGAGGTCGCACAACCCTTAGGAGAGGAGGGGGGTCTGCATCAATTGATGAATTTTGGTTGCAAAATGTAACTTGTTCTTCGAGATCCAATGAAATATTTTTTCCATATATATTGTTTCCACCTTTCCAGACTACCAATTATTAATCTCCATAAAATATTTGGTCCCATTTCTTGATTCATTAGTTAAGGTTCCCTTATTCCAAGTCCGCCATGTTGTTTACTATTAGTTGGCTCCATATTATCTGATGAAAATTTTTGTTGTTTGATATCCCTACCTACCAAAGGAAGGTAATGATCTTCATTGATATGTTTTTAGCTATGCCTTTAAAAGACAAAATGGAAGAGATTTGATAAATGGGGAGAGTCGAGAAGATATATTTTATAAGAATGACCCTTCTAGCTGGATTTAACCATTGGGATCCCCACATGTCAAGTTTCCTGCTAATTTTGTCAATAATTTATTGTCATATATGAGAATGTGAGGATTTACAGTGACAGGAACGCTGATATATCAGAAAGCAATCCAATTTTCAAATAATTAAAACTGAAAGATCAAAGATATGGATCTCAAAATTCTAGAAGGCGTGTTCCATCCAAAAATTTGACACTTCCCATTATTGATCGCCCCTCTTGAAGAATCAAGAAAAGAATCTAGAACTTGCTCGAATACATAAGAAATGATGATTGAATATCCCCCTAGAAGCATCGTATCATCTTCAAATTGAGAGTGGTTGATATTTTAACCCCTCTTGTTATTTGAAGACTAGGAAAATTCCCCAGAGCTCTTTCATGTTCTAGTATCCTACTTAGAGTTTCAACCACTAACAGGAAAAGAAGGGGGGAAATAGGGTAACCTTGAAGAAGACCCATACCTATCTGAAAAAATAATGCCTATTATTTACAAGAGGGGCAATCCAAGGATTCCCAATACAAGCCTCCACCCATTTTATGAAGGAGGAGTTAAATCCAAAATTTTCCATTACCTTAAAGAGGAAGCTATGACGAACACGATAATTTTTTTTATCCATATCGAGATTGATGACCATGCCTTTACTTTTAGAGTTTACACTTGAATTAATGGCCTCTTGAACCAACACTATATTATCCACTATTTGTTTGTCCTTCATAAAACCACCTTGATTAGGGGAGATAATCTTAGGGAGGACCTTTTTGAGGCAATTGGCTATAATTTTGGTTAATATTTTGTAAGAAGAGTTGCAAAGGGATATCGTCCTGAAACGAGAGAAAGAGAATGGGTTTGATTCTTTTGGAATCAAACAAAGGAAGAAATAATTTGTGCTTCCTCCAAGATGCAAGTATTGGTGGGAGTATTGAAGCATATTTTTTAGACCGGTCTTAATTAGGTCCCAGAAGAAACAATAGAAGGAAATGGAGAATGCATCTAGCCTAGGGGCTTTGTTCGGTTCCAAAATCCAAATGAATGTGTGGATTTCATTTTTAGTGATAGGTTGGAAAAGTTCTAGGTTTTCCTCATTCGTGATTTGGGAAGGGATATTCTCCAACATTGAGTCAATATTGTCTTGATTTACGTCATTATGTTGAGTGTAGAGATCAACAAAATGAGAGTTGGAAACATTTTTTATTTTTGCAAAATCAGTTAGAGTTGTACCATATTCCAAATTTATTCTTGACACATTGTTCCTGCTTTGTCTAGATTTTGCTTAATTATGAAAAAATCTAGTGTTTTTATCACCATCCTGGAGCCATAAACTCTGAGACTTCAGGTGCCATAACTGTTCTTATTTTTTCAAAACTTGATGATATTGAAATTGTAAGTTGAACTCCTCTCTTTGAAGCTGCAGGGTGATGTATTGATCCTCTAATTATTTTTGTATTTCCTCCAACTTGCATTTTATTTGGAGTTTTTTAGATGTGGGGTGAACAAAATGGAGCTTTTCCCATTGTTTTAGAGCTTGTTTGACTAGGGATAACTTTTGTTCCCAAATATACACCGGAGTGCAAAGAATCCAGGTCTTCCAAGTGGAAGAAATTAGATCAATAAATTCTTGATGGTGAAGCCAAATGGGGTTAAATCGAAAGGAGAGGGGGCCATAGTTGGGAAGATTATGAAGGTGGAGAGAAATGGGTTTGTGGTAAGAAATGTGGGAGGAAAAAATGTAAGATTCGATAGAGGATTTGTGATGAAGAAAAATCTTGTGAATGAAAAAACGGGCAAGCCTCACAACGATATGGCCCGACCTAGCATGCATGTTGCTCCAAGTGAGTTTTCCTTGATGAGGTGGGATGTCTACAAGATCCCAATCAGAGAGGGTATTTTCTAAAGAGAGTTGGAATGGGTCCCTACCAAAAATACCCCCTCTTTTTTCAGATATGGATCTTATCAAATTAAGATCTCTAACTATGATACAGGGCTCCATAGCTTTAAAGTCCTTCAAATTTTAGATTGACTCCCAACAATTATATTTTTCACGAGGATTCATGGGCATATAAACATTAATAACAAAAAAAGTGATATTACTCTATTTATGATAGAATTTGGTAAGAATCCAGTGTTGCGATTTGAGATAGTGAATCAAACTTACCTCTTGGTCATTCCAAAAGGTGTAGATCCCACCAGAAGCACCTCTTTCATCCTCTGCAATTGCATTTTTATTTTTCCAAATATTATTCCTTATTTTGGCGACTTCTTTTGATTTTATCTTAGTCTCCTAAAGAAGTAGGATAAGCGTATTTTTAGAATTGATGAGATCTTTGGTAGCTTGAATTTTTTGGAGGTACCAAGGCCCCTACAATTCCAAGAGACTACAATCATTATTTAGGAGGATTGGTATGATAACCTCCTTTTTTCAACATCTTTGAATGCCTCTATATCTTCCATTCAAGATTCAAAAGGGTTAGAGATTAAGGAAATGATATGGATCTCTTTTGATTTCAAGGATGAGACACCCAAAATGGATAGAGGAGTAGGGAGGAATTGGACTGAAGGTTTCTCTTTAATTTCTATTCCAACTACAAGGGGAATTTGATATTCCTCCTCCATTGAATCCTCTAATTGGGATAAGGCCTTAAACCTGTTGGGTGGGGTAGGTGTTTTTTTTAGCAGATTATTCACTACTTTAACATGTGATTTCGACCCTACATTGAAAGGACCAGTTGTTGAAGTTCCAACTGTTTTTACTTTGTTTCCTCTGTTAGAATATAATGGATGTTCTCATTTTTCCATCGACAATATCACTATTGTCACCCAACCATAGGCCGAAGCCACCCTCCGAGCACCTTAACCTTGACAGATAATCACTCCGGAAGAAAACCCTAGGCTAGATAGACAAACAAAGGGTAGCGCACCTTTCCCCAAGGATAGTGCACCAAACAAGAGCTGATCAGATAGTCCAAACCATAACCAAGAGATAGTCCAAGACAAAACGCAATCTTCTAGCTGCAACAGTTGCAACGACAACTCTCCTCCAAACTTGTGCACAAATTGGGCAACTGCAGTGCGCACAAGTGCTACTATGCAATTATGAGAATGCCTGCTAGAATGAAGACTGGCCTCATGTATTTATACTAATTCTGGCTAACTACCTGGGCTGACTTCTCATTCTGGGTGTCTATTTACTTAGTATATAATATTTCTTCTGGCCGACTTCTTCTCTTGTAGGCTAATAACCTAATACCAATTATTCTCTTGAGCCGACTTGTCTTCTAGGGTTATTAGCCAACTCATTAGGGTTTCTTCTTGCTTCTCAGAATATTCTATTCTCGTCAGGTTTACACATAGAGGTAAATACCTCCCGCATCTACCATAATATTAACACTCCCTCCTAGCTAGGGAGGTATTACAGGTAATGGCCTTGAGCACACACATACCATTCACCCGGTAGCATCAACATAGTTGTATAGACTATCTCATGACTAGATCATGAGCACCATCATCACCATCAGTGTCATCAACTACATCATCTCTGAAACCATAATCTATCTGAGTAATTTAGACATGATGTTGGATAAGTCACTCACACCACAGAGTGACACAAGAGACATTCTTCTAATCTGGACATATGTCCTAGAAAAATAAATGTCATGAACCATTTTCTGTCTGGGAAATCTCTGTCCATTGATCATCTATCTAGTTGATTATCATTTTCAACACTTCTAATAGTCTTCAAGGCAATTGGAACAATATCATTCAATATAACACAACTGTGTCTATTCATAGTAGTACACAACTACAATCTAGTGGTACACTACCACACCATGTAGCACATAGGTACTTGATCAATGACGTATAGTCACAAATAGTGGAACACATCCACCACAGTAGTATACATATATTGTCTAGGGACATACATTCTTCATAACAATCATCTGATATCAACCTGCACAGAAACAATGTTATGATATAAAATGAATGATCTGGGCCATTCTTCCACTCACATCTGTGATATTTATGAAGAGCATATGCCCTTAAAAGATAAAACATGAATGATGAACTATCTAGACTATTATTCTCAAGAAAGGAATAATATCTATCTTGATTTCTGAGCCTGGACCATTCCCCACCCTGGGCCATTCCTCCGACACTAGACAAAGTGTAACCTGGAGAGAATGAGTTTTCCCTAGGGAATGTCTATCCCTCATTGCTGAACCTGGACCATTCCCCACCCTGGGCCATTCCTCTGGCACTAAAAAAAGTGAAACCTGGAGAGAATGAATCTTCCCTAAGGAATGACTGTCTGGATCATTTCCTAAGGAAATGAATTTCCTGCAGCAACCTCCAAAAACGGACCATTCCCCATGTTAACCACAATGGGAAATCGCTTTCCGGTGAGGTGGGACAGTATTCTTGAGTAACCCTCAAGAAGAGAGACTTCCCTATACCATTCCCCATGTTAACCATGATGGGAAATCACTGTCTATGGTACATCAACAATCCATCGAACCATTTTCATTACGAAAATGACCGTTCGATCTGGACCATTTTCCGAACTGGAAAATGCTTGTCCGTCAGAAAGATCAAACCACTTTTCGAATCTGGAAAGGAACTGCTCATCTTGGACCATTTTTCGAATTTAAAAATTACTATCCATCAATCAACAACACATCAGTGCTCCCTCCCAACCTAGGAGTCATCTCTTCCTTTTTCAATAAGGAAGTCGTCTTCACGAGATCCAGCTTGAGTACGCAAACTCTTTCATCTTGGATAGAAGCTTTACCAAAATTTCTGCTTATCTGCTCATCTGAGGAGATATATATTGGAGAACCACTTTCTCCTTTCTGGACTTCATCACAGAGAATGCAATACTTGATATCAAATGTACTTTAGTCTGGAACACTGTTTTTCTCTCAAGGCTTCATATAGCTCTGATCAACAAAGTATATCATTGTTGGATTCCTCTTTGGTTCCTGCTAGCTCACAACATCGTGGAAAGGGTCAAACTAGAACATATCCATGTGGAACTTCTTCTGTCATCATGAGATATTTTTCATGGATTGGCAATCCATCATCCTGATCTTCTCAGTAATCATTCTGATACAATATCTCTGTTATAGAAATTCTTCACCACGCTTCTACTGTGCATTGGAGGTTATCCACCAAGTTGTCTTCTTCCATTTGCATACAAGGGTCTCTTTCTAGTATGCCTCAAAGCCTTGAGGTTTCTCTTCATACGCTCTTTGTTCAATTGCTCTGGAGTCCAATTTTTGCATTCATCTGATGTAGAACTCCAACCCATGGATATTGTGGATGATATAATGACTCATGTAGAGGTATGTCTGGATTACTGGAACGAGTAATCATCATAGTATTCTTCCTCCATATGGGAGAACCTATAGTTCTAGATCTCACAATTCTTTCATTCATAAGTATTCCATACACTATTCTTCATCACAACTTTTAGTTCCTTTGCTTGATTTCTTTTAGTGAGTTCATATCAGGCTGGTAATATTGTGATTCTTGATACAATGACTAGTTGTTCTGGATTTTCTTTCTTTCTTGGAATCTTCATGTTCTTCCTCATGTTTCTTTTTAGCTCTTGGGTCCATGGAGTTTCTTATAGATTCCATGCCCTATAGATTCCACTTCTTTCTTTCATCATAGGATCACAGATGTGGATGGACAACTAGGGATACTTTAAGGATGCTCTTCGAAGAAGACTTCTTCTAAGGTCGAACTGAACACATACTTCCTTTCATGGTTGCTACCATGGATATATACTTCATCATATTCAATGGATCATAGGATTAGCTCCCTCCTAATCCTTTCTTCATGTATGAGTGCATCTTTTTCTTTTGGAAATATATAATCGGCTCCCTCCATAATCCATGCTTCCATCTGCATCCTTAGTGCCTTATGCAAGGTGTCATAAGTCTTTCTCCAATTTATTCTTGATTGTTGACTTCTTCCTGTCTTTTACTTCTTCTCTTTTACTTCAAGATTGATTATGATTTAGGCTTGTCTTGCAGCTGTTACTTATGTAACAACTTCCACATGAATTGTTTGATGTACTTCATCCTTTCATTTGTATTGTCTGACTTGTAGTCATAATGATAGAAATCCTTTTTGTTTCTTTCATAGGTATAGTTTCTCCTTGAACACATTATATTCTAAGTAGTAGATATGCAACATATGTATAGAAAACATGGTATGTACAAGAACTATGAAGAGTATTGTTACCTTGTCTTAGAAGAAGAAATTTGTTTTATCATGCTAGGTCTTCTTTGTAGGTTCCTTTTCTTCAACAACTGGTGCTTCGTGTGTCCCCTTCCTTTTATTTATCTCGGGACAATGATTCTTGTAGTGACCATACTTTCGACAGTTGAAGCATTGTATTTCTGACATGTCTTTCTCTTGGTTTGGCTTCTTCCTTGAACCAAACTTCCTTTTGTTCCTGAAATTATTGAATCTTGCTGTAAAGGATTGATCATCGTACTTCTTTTGGGGTTTCTCTTTTGCACCGATCCTTGATTCTTCTTGAGAACAACAATTCCAAAGTTTCTTCAAATGTAGGGTACTCCTTCCTTGTGTTCATGCTTGCGGAAAATGCATCCCATGTCTTGGGAAGACCGTTGAGTACTATATTTACCAGTTCCTTCTATGAGATGATCTCTTCAAGAGCTTGTATTTGATATCTTAACTGAGAGATCCTCACAAAGTATTATGTTATGTTGTCATCATCATCCATCTTCATGTCACAGAGATCATTCTTCAGACTCATTACTTGTCCAATGTTTCTGACTAAGAAGAGGTTTGTTAGGGCATCATACATCTTCTTTGATGAGTCAATATGGGAGATGTAGGGTATCAAGTGGTATTTTATAGATTCCACTATGATACTCATGGCATTGATGTCACTGTCTTTGAACTTCTCCACAACTGCAATGTTCTACGGTTCCTTCTCTTTTCCTTCTTCAAACTTTGGTTCCATGATCTTTCTTTTCACGATATCCAACACTTTATTCTTGGCAAGGATGAGGTCAATCCTTTTATTCCACGCTCCGAAGTTAGAAGCTCCATCTAACTTGTTTTCTGACTTCATAGATTAAGTCATGGCTACTTTGACTTGGTCAACCCTAGATTTGACCAGAAACTCAAACTTGATGTCTTAGATTATTGAGAGTACCAGGAGGTGTGCTAGGCTGGGGCACACTAGTCTATCTAGAAATTAGGTCAATCCCTTCACTAAAGGTTCCTCAACGAGAGGATTAGGGTTTATGCAATTTCACCTGCTAGTAACCCTAGCGACAGTGCTTTGGTAACTACTCCTGCTAGAAACCCTAGCGACAGTTCTTCAACGAGCTTAATATCCTTATTTCTATGCTCCCTTCTAGTGGTTAGACTGAATGAAGGAGGTGTGGGCCCATAACTTGTTAGAATATAATGGATGTGCTTGTTTTACCATCGACAATATCACTATTGTCACCCAACCATAGGCCGAAGCCACCCTCCGAGCACCTTAACCTTGACAGAGAATCACTTTGGAAGAAAACCCTAGGCTAGATATCCAAACAAAGGGCAGTGCACCTTTCCCCAAGGATAGAACACCAAACAAGAGCTGATAAGATAGTCCAAACCATAACCGAGAGATAGTCCAAGCCAAAATGCAATCTGCTAGCTGCAACATCTGCAACGACAACTCTCCTCCAAACTTGCGCATAAACTGGGAAACTGTAGTGCGCACAAGTGTTTCTCTGCAATTCTGAGAATGCCTTCCAGAATGAAGAATGAAATCCTATATTTATACTAATTTTTTCTAACTGCCTGGGCCAACTTCTCATTCTGGGTGTCTATTTACTTAGTATATAATATTTCTTCTGGCCGACTTCTTCTCTTGTAGGCTAATAAACTAATACCAATTATCCTCTTGAGTCGAATTGTCTTCTAGGGTTATTAGGCAACTGATTAGGGTTTATTCTTGCTTCCCGGAATATTCTATTCTCGTCAGGTTTACACGTGGAGGTAAATACCTCCCACAACTACCATAATATTAACATCATCCAAGACCCATGTTTTTTGAAACTACTTGCCATTTTTCTTCTTTTCCAACGGTGGGTGGATTCTACTATGCCTTCTTACAATTTCATGCGCAATGTCTATATTTGTGACAAAGTTTACATTTGAAAGGTAATATCTCATAATCTAACTGTTGCACATGCTCCAAATTATCTAGTGTGACAGCCATCGCTTCAAGGATCCCTTTTCCTAGGTCGACTTGAACACATATTATTGCACAAGAATATAAATGTTCCTTTGGTGCTGCATAATATATATATTTTCCAATGGAATTCCCTATGCTTTTGAAAGCGTCGTCATTACAACAATGAAGGGGAATATTTAGAAATCTAACCCAAACTGGAACCGCTGAGGGGACGTCATTCTCAGGACTAAAATACAGGGTCCATTGGTTTAGATACATTCCTCTTTCTCCTAAGAAGTATGGGCCACTTCGAAAAATTAAATATTTGTCTTCCTTGTGTTCGAAGAGAAAATAAAAAAACCCTCTTCCAAAAAAATAGTGAATCAAAGAACCCTTGATAAGGGGTTTCCAATTTTTCTCCAGCCAGAAAGCAACCATTTTTGGAGATGTCCAAATGCCTATGAAATGGCCTATCATCCCTCTATCAGGGAGGGGCAAATATTTCTTTCTTTCCGTAGTAGAAGGAAGAGCTACCTTTGGCATTTAATCGAAATTATTTACAAACTTAGAGGGCCGAGTCTTTGAAGCTTTGACTGATGCAGAAACTGTTGCCTAAAAGGCAAGCACTTCCTTGTCTAGAGGGGGCGGAGGCCCCCTCCCCTTGGTCTCATATATCATTACCAAAGATTAGGGTTTCAATCATCAATGCATGCACATAGTAGAACTTTCAAAGGTTTATAATCCCAATTATAAACACCCTCATATTCAAATTATATATCTTTGAAAAATTCCACCTTCAAATACATGTCTTTGCCAAGTTATATAACTTTCATTTCCATTGCATATGCAAGGTGAAAGTTTTACACATTAATTATAAAACCTCTTTACTTAAGACTCTTATTCTTATAAATTATTATTATTATTTTTAAATTTTACCACTTTCCTTGTGCACTTATTTTTTATAAAGTAACTTTATATATAATTTCAAATAAAAGAATAGTAGGAAAGGATAATTTCAATGTAATAAATAAGGATTAAGAAAACTTAATATTTTTATATATAATTGTTGAAGATTCTCTAGGAGGAAGAGTCCTAAGTTAAGTTGGGTACCAACCTCAATTGATGTTATATTATTCATTAAGAAAAGAGAACATGAAGAATCTCAAATATTTTATTTAGATGGATATACCATTTTCTCCATTTGGAACAAAATGTCAATGTAGAGGAGGGGGGATTGGTTGTATTGTTGCTACATCAAGAAATAAATTAAGTCAAAGATTAAATTATATAGGAGTGATCTATATAGCCAATATATCTTGCTTAATATATATTTTTTCTAGGTTACACTACCCGTGGAAAACCTAGAGTACCTTCCCTCATTTCAAGGATGGTACCCAGGGTAGACCTTATAATATTCAGGACACAAGATCGGTCAACAAGAAGGCTCAAATCCATTACAACATTATACTCATTAAAGAGTTCAACATGTCACTTGTAGGAATTGAACCTAGGTGGGGGGGATAACAATCATTCCTCCCAACCACCGAAGCTAAACCTAATTGAAATCTGGATTAATATCACTTATGAATACACATATAATTCCTTGTTATTTGTTACTTTGTCATTTTAAATCTACCTTCTACAAGTAGAATAATTGCACAATTTACCATCTTGTTATTAACTTCAGAACAATATTGCTTATCATGAAAGATAAATTGGAAGTAGCATAATCTCACAATTGACCAATGACTTTTTAACTTAGAGAATGACGTTGCTACCATGAAATATAAAGGGGATATTCCTCTTCTGAGGGGATTTTGATGCTAGAACCGATAGATATCAATCCAATATTCTGATTCATAATTCCAATGTTAATCATTTATGGATAGAAGATGATACTAAATTAACCTTTAAAAAAAAAAAATCTAAGATATTGAAACAAATTTATATCACATTAAGATTCATAGAATGCACTCTTTCCATGACTAGATCATTTGTAATAGTTTGTATCACTACCTTGAATCTAACCTTATGAATTGCATTCAAGGCAAGGGTAGAAGTGTCATTGATTATGTCATATCCTCAATTCTTTTGCTAAATAAAGCTAACAATGTTGAAATAAATGAGGATAATGAGTTAGGCTTTGATCACCAATGACAATAACTTTAAATATATATAGGGATCTCGAGGAAACTACTATGCACAATACATGTAATTGAGTTCTCTTTAACAATAGAAAAGTTTCTCACTTTCTCAAGGATTTACTAGAGTTAAATTATTATATGAAAAATGATACAATTGAGAATTCATATAAAAATATCACTCTAAATCTATCTTTGTTCTTAGAAAAGTATTCTCAAAATTTGCATATTTGAGGAAAACAACATGTTTCAAATGTTGGTATGACCGAGGGTGTAAAATTTCAAGAAGATGTATTAAAAGAAATTCTAATGCATCTAATAGAGCTAGTAAGAAAAAATATTATAAGCTCTTAATAAAAATGAAAAACTTCAATATTTAACCAAAAATCAAGAGACACTTATGAAATTTTGTAAAAGAAAGCCTGAAAGATGTTGGGCGAACATCATCCTTAGAAAACCTAAATAATCAGGTAACATTAACATAAACAACTATGACTCCTACCTTGACAAACTTTGTATTTCCCCTTCAAAACTCTAAGTACATCAAATCCACTCATCACAACATTGGGTTTTTCTCAATTGAGGATATAAAACATGTCACTAGGAACCTCACTAATGGAAAAGCTAAAGACATTGAAGGATACCAAGTCGAGATCTTAAATTTTGTTAGTCTAATCCTAGTGCCTAAATAAGAATATTTTCAATCAAGTTGTGAAGCAAGGCTTCCCTTAAAATTAATTGAAAGTTTAATTGTCCTTATTTTCAAATCTAGAACCAGGATGACCCATATTCCAATTAGCCCCCTTTTTGAAAAAATATTATTTGGATTGATTCTTAAAGAAAATTTAGTCAATGTCCCAAGAACAATAATAAAATTGCCAAGTGATAAATAGGGTTCAATATTCAACATTCTACAACCAATCACCTTTCCACCATTAGATTTATTGTTGAGTATTGTAGAGATAAAAAGGAAGATCTCATCCATTGTTTCGTTGATTTTAGAAAATCCTTCAACATTTCACCTAGAGCTAAGCTATGGAAAACAATGGACGAAATTTGTATCCCTCCTAAGCACCATACTAGTGTGATCAGGGTCTATGAAAATATTACATATGCTAATATGAAAATTATGTAATAATGAGTGGTTAATGGACATTGATTGTAATATTGGTGTTAAGCAAGAGTTCTGCCTTTCTTTAATCCTTTTTGGCATCTATATCAATACAATTTATCAATATTTAATATTGATGAGGGATGCATTGATATTAACATGGTTGGACTCATTGTCACCCTTCTCTTACACATTAATGGTATTGTTCCTCTTGCAAAAACTAGTGAAGATATTCACAAGCAACTCAAAGTTATTTGACATTTATGAAAAAATTATAAACTTACCATTACTATTGATAAAACCAAGATTATGATAATTAAATTTAAGAAATAATATATCCTTCAATTTTAAATGGTGATAAAACCATTGAAGCGGTGCAATGTTACAAGTACTTAGGTATCAATTTCAATTGTCATTTGAACTTGAACCATGTTGTTGAATCAACGGGGGTTGAAAATATTATTACACTTTTGAAAATAAATGTAGAAATGTTGAGCTTTGGGATCAAAATAAGAAAAAAATCATTTTCAACACTTTAGATATCCTAATTATTCTTTGCAACTGCAAAGTTTGGTCTTGCAACATACCATGTGAGACTTGAAATATAGTTGAACAAATCCAAAACCACTTCATAACCTAATATTTAAAATTTTAGAGCAAGACTCCTTACCCATTTCTATTGATTGAACTTTAATGTACTTTTGTAGAGTATAAAGCCATGATAATATGTTTATATTATAAACACAAATTTCTCAAGTTAATAAATGATAGGCTCAATGTTATTGCTTCTAGTATGAGTAATTTCTATCATATGATTAAAATATATTGGACTAAAATATTTCGAGGCTTGGCTTAACTATTGTAACATAAAAGAAGATAATAAAATTAATAACATCGACAATATTAAATTTTATATCCCTATGAAGTTTACAGATAAAACCTAGGGTGACAATGAGATAATTAATAAGAGGAAGCTGGAATACTACAAAGTTTTTACAGATTCTAATTTCACTGACCAAAGCTAGGTTTTTGACATTATGAGCTTAAATAACAAAATGAATATGGTGAAAATCACGAGGACGAATTCTTGTGACCTCCATAGTAAAACTGGTAGTTGGATTTGCCTGAAAACACCTTACGATGGGTGAATTTGTAAAACTTGTGATTATGACTAATGTTATTCTATGACCAAAAGAGGTTGGGTTAAATTGTTTTGAGGATTGGCTTAAATATTGGAACATAAAATAAAATAATCAAGTTAATAATATCAATAATATTAAATCTTACATCCCTGTGAAGTTTAAATTAAGACCTAGGGTGGCAATGAGATTATCAATTAGAGGAAGTCAAAATACTCAAAGATTATATAAACTCTAATTTGGTTGATCAAAACTATTTTCCCAATACTATGAGCTTAAATTACAAAATGGATATGGCCAAAATCATGAGGACCAATTCTTGTGATCTCCACAGTAAATTTGGTCATTGGACTTACCCAAAACACCTTAGAACATATGAATTTGTAAAACTTGTGTTACAAAGGAGGTTGAGGGTGAATACTATTTCCTTTTAACTTTCCCTACCCTTCATAATATAAGACATAACTTTACCGAGTTTCATAACTTAATTAATTTCCAAGACTTCCTTACTTACAAAACCCATAATTATCTTGGCACTTTCATTTCTACCATGTTCAAATATAGAAATGACATGCATTCTAGAGAATATTTAGTTATAATCCCTTTGTTTGTCCCACAAACTGTATTAATATTAAGACACAATAAACATCATCAATGGTAACACGTTTTGATTTCTCATCACATTAAACTTACTTTAAGTAATCAACTATATAAAACTTAATGATGAATTGACATATTTCGTTCTTGGTCATCCCTTCCTTCGACATGGATTATATGGTCTAATGCTTAAGAGCACACGTTTCCTCTTAATAGGTCATATGTTTGAATTTAGATGGGGTAGGGTATATACACCTCTATAGAAAAATCGATACACAAAGGGGGTCCCTTGTCCCACAAACAAGGGGATATCATACATCAATTTGGTGTCTAGCTATACCATAACCTTAAAACTGAATGATTATTATTATTATTATAAATTGATTTGCTCAAACGTTATTACTTTTGAAAATTCCAACCATACATTTGGCATACATTCAATATTCACCTAAGCCAAATCTTAAGATTTATAAGAAGTCTAATATGTTGACCAATAAAAGAAAAATCCTCCTTAATTTAACATGATTTCCAATGTTATTAGTCCCTATTGAAGGTCTGGGACTATAAAAATCGGTTTTGCGTTGACCAAAAAATTATGGCTTTTTTTTCTATAATTCAACTTTGGTACTAGAAATTCAATTTGATTTCCTGGTTTGTGATTGGTCCTTCAAAACAAGATCTTATTGTCGGGCTGATGACAACAATTTAATAAGCAATTTAATTATGCAACTGTAGCACATGGTTGGAAGGGGTGCATGTACGAGTGTCAAAGTTCCGAGACGATATCGGTTCTTGAAGATTTCCACAATGTCAGTTGTTAAATGGAGACATTGAAAGCTGTAGGCTAAATAATACGAAAATGTATTTATTATTATACAATGTATAGACAAATTTTAATAAATATAAATAGATTTGTGTGTATTGTATGGCATGATCCTGTGCGAGGTATTTTATGGATTACAAGGAGTTTTTATTGATTTTTTTTGTTCAAAGTAAATGATGATTTCTTTTCATTTTAACATGATATAATGTGCTACGCGCCATAAATACGATGTTCTTCAGAAGTTTCAAGTGTTGCAACTAATGACTTACTAGATATGAATTTGGGCTTCTACAAAACAATACGAGAGGGTAAGAAATCCTATGCATCCATTATCTTGCTTTGACCCAGTGTGGTTGCATTCATAGTGCATTTAGCTTTGTTCTGTTACTGGTAGAAACTGTGTAGGCTGAAAATAGTCAAAGGCATAGAGGAAAAAACCCTCGTGCATAGTGCACCTACTTCTGGTCTATTATTGGTTGAAATGGATGATTATTGTTTTGTTTTTTTGGAGAGGTGATTTAAGCAAGTGAGGATTTCTTACAAAAAGTGTGCACGCCGAAGAAAATTAAAGGCTAGCAGGAAAAAAAGGAGTTCAAAAGGATGAAGGTGTTTTCGATTTCCAGGCACTGCATGTTACGAGTTGCAGGAATTGTGGTGTTGTTCTTTTACAAATCTATGTCAGAAGGTAAGAAATCCCGTGTGTAGCATGCTATACAGAAGGTAAGATTATAAATTGATTCTTATTTTGTGTCTACAGATATGGATATTCAATTAATTTTGTTGGACAAATGCAATTAGTTTATGTGCTTGTTGTTTAATAGTATATGCTTCATGCATAGTGCAAGTGTCATGTTTTATTGGAGTTTTTTTTTGGTGTTTTATTAAATCTTGTTCATGTCCATCATATGTAGATAGTTGCATTTTTCAAATTATATTGCGATGTGCTTATGTGAAGAATCATTTTCTTTGACAATTTGTTTTCATCCCGCGTAGTTCTACCTTTTGTGCTTTATACAGGGTTTTTTCCTGGGACAATGAACATTCGGTCTTCTTTCAAATCCTATGCGGATAATTTATACCAATTCATATTTTTCATTTGCAGAAATGGATATGCACCTATGTTTCTTGGATATATGCAATTATTTTGTGTGCTTCTTGTCTAATAGTATATGTTTCATTCATAGTTCATGTGCTGTGTTTTATTGGACTTAGTTCTGCTATTTTATTTAACTCCCTGGCGGTTCATCGTATGCAAAATTGTATGTGTTGATTGTTCTCTTTGAATTTCATTTGCATTTGAAGATGCAAATAACTACATTCTTTAAAAGATATTTCAATGTGCAATGCATTGCTACCTATGTGTGTGAGGAGGTTTTATTTGACTGTTTTTCCACATCGCGCATATCGATTACTTCTGTGCTTTTTACAAGTTTTTTTTCCTTGCACAGTGAACATTCAATCTGTTTTTAATTCTGGTGTGGATAATTATATTAATTCTATGATATCTCTACATTGCAGTGCTTTCGCACGTCAAAATATATCATGATGTGCAATGCATTGTTGCTTATGTGTGGAAGTGTTTGCTTTGACAATATGTCTGCATCCCACCTAGCTCTATCTTCTGCGCTTTGTTTGAGTTTTTTTCCTAGGACACTGAAAATTC
Source organism: Picea glauca (assembly GCA_000966675.3). Taxonomy (NCBI): domain Eukaryota; kingdom Viridiplantae; phylum Streptophyta; class Pinopsida; order Pinales; family Pinaceae; genus Picea; species Picea glauca. The sequence continues at coordinate 201,386 of JZKD02S0729631.1, read as the reverse complement.
TATCTGTTTTCAACTCATGTGCAGATAATTTATTCCAATTCTTATTTTGCATCTGCAGATATGGATTTTCACCTTTGTTTCTTGGATAAATGCAAGTATTTTGTGTGCTTCTTGTATAATAGTATATGATTCATCCATAGTGCAGTTGTTGTGTTTTATTGGAATTAGTTCTGACATTTTGTTTAATGCTCTTGTGGTTCACTGTATGAAAAATTGTATGTGTTGATAGTTCTCTTTGAATTTCATTAGTATTTGACTATGCATATAGTTTCTTTTTTCGAAAGATATTGCGATGTGAAATGCATTGTTGCGTATGTGCGAGGATGTTTTCTTTGATGGTTGGTCCACATCGCGCATAGTAGTTACTTCTGTGCTTTGTACAAGTTTTTTTTCCTTGCACAATGAATATTCAATCTATATTCAATTCCTGTGTTGATAATTGATATCAATTTTGTGGCATCGTTGCATTGCGGTGCTTTCGCACGTCGACACTTGCAATACTTTTTCGATGAACATGTGTGAGAACTCTGAGCAATTATGTCTTTCACATTTTCATTTACATTTGGAGATGCAAATAGCTGCATTTTTTCGAAAGATATTTCTTGATGTCAGGAATCTAATGCAATTGTTGCAAGAAATAGGGTCATAGTTCATTTTGATATCATTGCAATGCATGCATATATTTGTTGTCAAGGCAAAGCAAGAACTAACATATTTTTCCATTTCATAATTCAATGGAAGAGTAACGAAAATGGGAGGGAGACTTGGACTGCATAAAACAAATATTTTGCAAATGTTCAATATTGCAATGTGCAATGCGCTATTGCTTATGTGTGGAAAATTTTTCTTGGACAATTTGTCGGCATCCCGCATAGCTACGTATTTCATGCTTTGTACAAATTTTTTTCCTGGCACAGTGGACATTTGGTTTGTTTCCAATTCCCATACAGAGAATTGTTACCAATCATCTAGCATGCTTGCATTGCGGTGCTTTTGCATGTTTGAACTTGCAATAGTTCAAGACATGGATTTTTTCCATGTTGTTCAGATGCTTTTTCTATGATCATATGTCGATGCTCGGTGTAGTTATGTCTTCTGCAGCTCTTCTCTGTACAACTACAACCATGAATTTTGTGCATATTTTTCCTTGTGCAATGAACATTTTTTCTATTTTCAACAGTTGCGTGAAAAACTAATACCAATCATTGGGGATCCCTGCATTGTCATGCTTCCGCGTGTTGGCATTTGCAATAGTTATGCAATATGGGTTGCGACAAGGCATGTGGTTTCTCAGGCTTCCATAAGGATTTTTCTATGGATATATATCTGCAATCGATTTAGTTATCATTTATTGCGAGGCTGTGTACTTTGCATATGCATATGGCCACTGGAGGCATCACTTGTGTATTTTAAATGCTTGTGCGAAGAATTTATGTCATTTGTCATCATGTAGTTCTGCACCTTTGTGGTCCTACCGGGGATTTTTCTATGCCCATGTTTTCAGAGTACACATACATATTGGTTGTGTGTGTTGGCATTGGGGATAGGTACATGGCAGGCATATAAAATACTTGTTCTATTTTCTATCATTGTGAGGATGAGATACATGCTCACGAGTTGCTATGCTTCTGCGTATATGCATTTGCAATAGTTTCGCACTTTGTTCTGACAAGCTAGGTAGTTTCGAGGAAGCCACAACGACCTTTGGGGCATTGATTTTTATCGATTTTAGAAGGAAAGGGCAGTGATTTAGAACTGGTGCAAAGTAAATGCACTTGGTCTTGAAGTAATGGTAGGTCTCTGATTTATTTATTGATATCATTGTAGTGCCTATATATCTTTGTTGTCTGAGAAAAGTAACAAATGATATATTGATCCATTTCACAATTCAATGGAAGAGTAATGAAAATGGAAGAGAAACATGGAACACACGAAACAAATATTTTGCAAGAGTATATGAAAAATTTCATCCAATCTAAAAAAAGGATTCTTGTCCAGCAAATGTTCAATATTGAGATATTCCATGTGTTGCTGCTAATGTCCAGAGACTTTTTCTTTGATGATTTGTCCACATCCAACATAGTTGTCTATGGTGACAATTTATGCTGCCCATTTAAATCACATAAAACTGCAAAAACATCTTCCCTGCTCCATTGAACATTGTACTAGACCAATACTTTCTTGCATAATGTTGTTTCTCATTTGTGTTATTTACAAAACCAACTTTCCTATTAATCTAGAACATCATCAGTTCCTCTGCTTTTGCATTGTATTTGATTCGTTCAATTTTTTGTACAATGTCTTTTCTCGCCTTTGGTTGAAAAACCATTTTTCCTATTAAGTTGAAAGTTTGAAAATACTGCTGCTTGTGGAATCTGTTTCGTTTCTTTCATCATATGCACATTGTCTATTTTGAACTTCAGAAAAACAAAATTTCATACCAATGACAATTTCTTGATATGTTTCTCACAAATTGGATGATCTGCACAAACAACATTTATTGTAAAGGGAACTTAATCACATCTGCTTTTCACATATACTAAGTTATGCATAGTTTGCATTGTCTCACACACAACCTGACTTATGTGCACCTCACATTTCTTCTAGCACATCTTATGCTCAATGCATTTTACATTGCCTCTCTGCATCTTCAACTCTGCTATCTCTTTACAAAGTTTTATGGTAAATGTTTTTACATAGTTATATGATAAATGCCATGTCTTGTGTGGACAACTACATGCATTTTCTTCTTGTGCACCCACACATTGTATCCTCCACACACTTTACATAACATTGAGTGAATGCTGATATCGACATAATTTACATTGATTCCGACACATCATGGCCTCAACATATTGGTTTTTTCTAAGTTTCATGCTCCATGTTTGTTTTTACATAGTCCAATGCCAAATCTGATATTCTGTGCGGAGAAAATTGGATCCTTTTCTTCTCGCACATGCTACCCTCCACACACTTTTCACTGAGTTTTATGTCTGAAACATCCACAATTTCACCAGTCTCTTTTATATTCACACACATTTATTTATGCACAATAGAAAGAGTCAAACCAAAGATTTGATTATGCTATTTTTTCTTTTTTATCCTCTTGTTCCCCTAAGACAACTATAACATATTGCAATAAAGGTGCCATAATATTTATATTATTCTTCAAATGCATACTCAACAACTAAACTAGAAATCAATTGCAAATACAAAACATCAAGTCAATTAACTATTTCCTGGATTAAACTCTGGAACCTATATTTCAGAATTGTTCCAACTTTTGTAATTGCAGCTCCTTATTCTAACTTCCAAACACTTTACATTGGTTCTTGCATATGCTAATGTTTCCACCGAACACTTCACTTAATTATATTTCTTCTTGCATATGCTAACCCCCCATTCAACCCTTCACTTACTTAGTTACTAAGGTTTGATCCTCATTGAACATTTACTATTTAATTACTAAGTTTTACTTGAAATTAAACATTTAGTAAGCTTTACTTTACATTCAACAATTTTCCATCTTGCATATTTCTACAAACTTTTATCCTAAATGTTTTTATTCTAAACACTTTACACTGCTTTCCGCATATGTTAATCTTCCTGTTGAACATTACACTTTTCACTAACTTCTATGTCCAAATATCCAACAATTTTGTTTCTCTCCTTTATATATGCAGACATTTACTTTCCCACAATAGACAGTCAAACTGAAGATTTAGTTATTTTATCATTTCACTTATTTTCTTTCTGCATATGCTAGCATGATGCATTTCGTTTTGTTGATTTCATTGTCTTGTCCAATTCAAAATACAAAGTATATTTATTTAATATAGTTTGTTATGTGTACTGACAATGTGATGACTTTGTCAAACGATTTCATTAGATGTATCCATTCATAAATATGATGCTTCCCTTCATTCATAGATCCCTCTTGTGTCAATACATAACAATTATTATTAACAGACTCTTATGCTAAATGTTTTTGCCTCAACAATACTAAATGTTTTCACTTGTTTTTTATTAGTTCTTATCATTCTCCTCTTGCATAAACAATAATGCTATTGTACCTAAATAGAGGTGCAAAAGCTATATGCATGTGGATTATATGTTTGTGATGAACATGTCTAATTAACATTTATTAAATTAATAAATGCTTATTAATATTTTAATTATTTATATAAGACTATATTAAAAAATTATAAAAATCATTTGTACACCATTTAACAGACATCATTATCAAATACTATGTTATACAATTTATCCATAATTTCTATCATTTACACCCATTTCAATCCCTTACAAAAAAATTACATGGTTTTTTTTATGTATTTTATTTACAAAGTCTTAGTTGTGCGACAATATACTTGTGCCGAGGTGTGAAAACCATATATGTGCAGACTATATATCTATGCTAAAGATGCATTTTATTTACTAAGTGTTTGTTGTGTGGGGATATACTTGTGCGTATCTGTGGAAGCTATATCTTTGCAGACTATATGTCTGTGCTAAAGATGTATAATTAATTTTTTATTACATTAATAATTAACATTTTTTTTTAATATACGTATACACGTAAAAAAATATTTTTTAAGCATATGCATATGCATAACAATATTCTATTATTGATAACATTGATAACTATTAGACTAAGTTTTCATTATGCAGTGATATACCTATGCAGAGGTGTGGAAGCTATATGTGTGTAGACTATATGTTTGTGTTGAAGATGTGTTTTATTTACTAACTGTTCACTGTGCGAGGATATACCTTGGCGGACATGTCAAACTATATATGTGCACACTATGTGTCTATGTTGAAGATGTATAATTAAATTTTATTTTTAATATACTCATACACCTAAAAAGCGTTTTTTTTAAGCATATGCATATGCATACCAATATTTTATTATTGATAACATTGATAGCTATTAGACTAATTGTTCACCATGCAAGCATATATTCATTTATGCCCATTTAAATCACTTACAAAAATAACTACATCATTTTTTATGTGTTTTATTTTCTAAGTGTTTGCTATGCATGCATATACTTGTTCGTACGTGCATAAGCTATATGTGTGTATGCGGGGATATACCTATGCGAAGCTGTAGAAGGTATATCTGTGCATATTATTTGTCTATGCGAAAGATGTATAAGTCCATGCTGTAACACTAAGACTATATAAATTAGGTTTGTGTTGACCACAATTTTGTTTTACATTGACCAAAAATTTTGTTCTTTTTCCCATAGTTTAACTTTGTTGTAAGCGATCAAATATTTTTCCTGGCTTTTAATTGGTCCTTCAGAACAACATTTTCTTTCCAAGACAACAACAAGAATTTAAAACACAATTTTGTTTCATACATTTAGTGGATGGTTGGAATAGGTGCATGTACGGGTGCCGAAGTCGTGAATGTGCGAGAATTTAATAAGCAATTTAATTATGTAGCTATAGCGAATGGTTGGAACATGTGCATGTACAAGTTCAGACCAAGTGCATGTACGAGCCCAAAATTTCCAATGTGCGGGTGTGAAATGAGTGTATTTGATTTACTAAGTGTTCATGTCCCGAATATGTACAATTAACTTTTATTAAATAAATAAATAATTACTATTCCTGTAATTATTTGTATAGGAATATACTAAAAAATTTTAAAAATCGGTTTTACACCAATTAACATACACCATTATCAAATACTATGTTACAAAATTTAGCTTGTGCGGGCATATACCTATGCATAGATGAGGAAGCTATATGTGCATGCACTATATGTCAATGCTTAAGATGCATTTTATTTACTAAATGCTCATTGTACAGGGATATACCTATGCATAGGTGAATAAGGTTTATCTGTGCATACTATAGGTCTGTGCGCAAGATGTATAATTAAATTTTATTAAATTAATAACTAACATTTATTTTTAATATATGCATATATGTAAAAAACATTTTGTTATGCATATGCATATTCATAACAATATTCTATTATTGATAACATTGATAAATATTAGACTAAGTGTTTGTCGTGCAAGAATGTACCTATATGGAGGTGCAAAGGCTATATGTGTGCAAACACTTTGCATTGGTTCCTTCCATCTGAACCTCCAAATATTTTACCTTGCTTCCTGCATATGCTAACCTCCCATTGAACACTTCACTTATTTACTAAGTTTTACTCCATTGTATTGAACACTTTACCTTTTTGCTTATTTTTACAAAGTTTTATGCTAAATGTTTTTAATCTAGACACTTTACATTTGTTCCCACATATGCAAACCTTCCCATTGAACATTTTACTTATTTACTAAGTTTCACTCCAAGTTGAACAATTTCTTTTTTTCCTTATTTTTACAAAGCATTATGCTAACTGTTTTTACTTGATTCTTCTCATTGTTCTGTTTGGATAAAGAATAATGTTATTTTTCTTTATTATATGAATTATATCTTGACAAAGACTATTGATTATCTATGCATTTGGCTATATTTAGTCTCCTTGTTCAACATATATTTCCCACTCCACAACATATATTTCCCACTCGGCAGGGACTACGTTGCCATGCAACTCTTGTTTATCACTTATCATGTCAATATCTTGTAAAATCCATAACACTAAATAATTTGAGATCGGATTAAAAATTCTTGTTATTTTGAATGATTTTAAATTAAAGTTTCTCCTTACTTGTGGCATGAGGTGGAGCAATGGCACTGAATGATAAGGGAAAATATTTATCATATTCTTCAAAGTAGTGCAACTATGTGATAAATTGGAACTTGGCTAGATGTGTTGCAAATTGAATTTTGGCAAGTTCCCAATTTTTTTTTCCTTCTATCTATGTATGTTGTGGATACTACAATTAGTATATGTACTATTCTTCAAAGTCCACTAATCCATCTTTTAAAGGATCAATATTCATTCACACTATAGTTTATCATTGTGAAGTTTAAGTACATTTTTTTATTTGGAAATATTCTTGCAATCAAAGCAAGTTTTAATAAGAGATGTGAGTAGATTAGTGTCTTCTGTTTAGAAATAAATAAAGAAGACTTTCATTAAAAATATAAAAAAATGTGTATTAAAAAATTTGAATTTGAAATCCATGCACCAAAAGTTCAAAAAGCGATGTTATCAGTTCAATGCATGAGCATTCTACTTCTTTCACTTCCATAAATCAACTTCTTAAAAGTAGGCAATTTGTGATTCAAATTTCAATTGAAATAGATTTCTAAATATACAACCTTAGTAGTACACGATATATTTTCTTGAGCCATATGACAATTTTTTCTGGTGGAAGCTGCAACCATATACACTTAGACAACCAAGACAAATATAAACAATGAGAACCTATTAATAGGTGAGAAAATCTTAACAACTTTTACAAAACCATTTTGGTCTAGAACCATTTTCAATGATTTAGCTTTAAAATGTACCAAAAAAAGTTACAAAACATTGTGAGACATCCAAACCCCATGATATGAAGAATATTGCTTGTTTACAAGCATTAAATTTGACCTGCATGATATGATTTTATGTTTACACAAGAATTCCCTTACTATCATCAATGATTTCAATAGAGTGAATGACGAGTTTTGTAAATAGAAAAAAACATGTATAAACTTAAAAGAAACAAGAAGAGGCCACTTAAGAAAAATGATATCAATAATTTTATATCTTGATTGTAGATTGCAATGGCTTGAAAAAGAAACATGAAGAGGTCACCTTGCAAAAAAGACAAGGACAACAATGACCTTATAAAGTTATATGTTGGACTTACCCCAAAACACTTTAGAACATATGAATTTGTAAAACTTGTGTTACAAAGGAGGTTGAGGGTGAATACTATTTCCTTTTAAATTTCCCTACCCTTCATAATATAAGACATGACTTTATCGAGTTTCATAACTTAATTAATTTCCAAGACTTCCTTACTTACAAAACCCATAATTATCTTGGCACTTTCATTTCTACCATGTTCAAATATAGAAATGACATGCATTCTAGAGAATATCTAGTTATAATCCCTTTGTTTGTCCCACAAACTGTATTAATCTTAAGACACAATAAACATCATCCGTGGTAACACATTTTGATTTCTCAGCACATTAAACTTACTTTAAGTAATCAACTATATAAAACTTAATGATGAATTGACATATTTCGTTCTTGGTTGTCCCTTCCTTTGACATGGATTATATGGTCTAATGGTTAAGAGCACATGTTTTCTCTTAAGAGGTCATAGGTTCGAATGCAGAGGGGGTAGAGTATATACACCTCTGTAGAAAAATCGACACACAAAGGGGATCCCTTGTCCCACAAACAAGGGGATATCATACATCAATTTGGTGTCTACCTATACCATAACCTTAAAATTAAATGATTATTATTATTATTATAAATTGATTTGCTCAAATGTTATTACTTTTGAAAATTCCAACCATACATTTGGCATACATTCAATATTCACCTAAGCCAAAGCTTAAGATTTATAAGAAGTCTAATATGTGGACCAATAAAAGAAAAAACATCCTTAATTTAACATGATTTCCAATCTTATTAGTCCCTGCTGAAGGCCTGGGACTATAACAATCGGTTTTGTGTTGACCAAAAATTCATGGCTTTTTTTCTATAATTTAACTTTGGTGCTAGAGATTCAATTTGGTTTCCTAGCTTGTGATTAGTCCTTCAAAACAAGATCTTTTTGCCGAGCTGACGACGACAATTTAATAAGCAATTTAATTATGCAACTATAGCGCATGGTTAGAAGGGGCGCATGTACGAGCGTCAAATTTTCGAGACGATATCAGTTCCTGAAGCTTTCCATGGTGTGAGTTGTTAAATGGAGACATTGAAAGCTGTAGGCCAAAGAATACGAAAATGTATTTATTATTATACAATATAGACAAATTTTAATAAATATAAATAGATTTGTGTGTACTGTATGGCATGATTCTGTGTGGGGGCTTTTATGGATTGCAAGGAGTTTTTATTGAATTTTTTTGTTCAAAGTAAATGATGATTTATTTTCATTTTAACATGATATAATGTGCTGCGAGCCATAACGACGATGTTCTTCGGAAGTTTCAAGTGTTGCAACTAACGAGTTACTAGACATGAATTTGGGTTTATACAAAACAATGTGAGAGGGTAAGAAATCCTATGTATCCATTATCTTTCTTTGAACCAGTGTGGTTGCATTCATAGTGCAATTATCTTTGTTCTGTTACTGGTAGAAACTGTTTAGGCTGAAAATAGTCAAAGGCGTAGAGGGAAAACCCTTGTGCGTAGTGCACCTACTTCTGGTCTATTATTGGTTGAAATGAATGAATATTGTTTTGTTTTTTTGGAGAGGTGATTTAAGCAGGTCAGGGTTTCTTACAAAAAGTGCGCGCACCGAAGAAAATTAAAGGCTAGCAGGAAAAAAAGGAGTTCAAAAGGATGGAGGTGTTATCAATTTTCAAGCATTGCATGTTACGAGTTGTAGGAATTGTGGTGTTTTTCTTTTGCAAATCTATGTCAGAAGGTAAGAAATACTGTGCGTAGTGTGCTATATGGAAGGGAAGATTAGAAATTGATTCTTATTTTGTGTCTACAGATATGGATATTCAATCAATTTTGTTGGACAAATGCAATTAGTTTATGTGCTTGTTGTCTAATAGTATATGCTTCATGCATAGTGCAAGTGTCATGTTTTATTGGAGTTTTTATTGGTGTTTTATTAAATCTTGTTCATGTTCATCATATGCAAATAGTTTCATTTTTCGAAATATATTGCGATGTGCAATGCACCATTGCTTATGTGCCGAAGTGCTTTCTTTGACAATTTGTTCGCATCCCGCGTAGTTGTACCTTTTATCTTTTATACAGTGTTTTTTCCTGGGACAATGAACATTCAGTCTGTTTTCAACTTCTGTGCGGATAATTTATACCAATTCATATTTTGCGTTTGCAGATATGGATATGCACCTATGTTTCTTGCATATATGCAGTTATTTTGTGTGCTTCTTGTCTAATAGTATATGTTTCATTCATAGTTCAGGTGCTGTGTTTTATTGGACTTAGTTCTGGTGTTTTATTTAACTCCCTTACGGTTCATTGTATGGAAAATTGTATGTGTTGATTGTTCTCTTTAAATTTCATTTGCATTTGAAGATGCAGATAATTGAATTCTTCAAAAGATATTGCGATGTGCAATGCATTGCTTCCTATGTGTGAGGAGATTTTATTTGACGGTTTTTCCACATCGTGCATAGCCATTACTTCTGCGCCTTTTACAAGTTTTTTTTCTTTGCACAATGAACATTAGGTATGTTTTCAATTCCGGTGTGGAGAATTATATTAATTCTATGATATATCTACATTGCAGTTCTTTCGCACGTCGAAATATATCACGATGTGCAATGCATTGTTGCTTATGTGCAGAAGTGTTTTCTTTGACAATATATCTGCATCCCATGTAGCTGTATCTTCTGTGCTTTGTTTAGGGTTTTTTTCCGGGACAATGAACATTCTATCTGTTTTCAACTCATGTGTAGATAATTTATTGCAATTCTTATTTTGCATCTGCAGATATGGCTATTCACCTTTGTTTCTTCGATAGATGCAATTAGTTTGTGTTCTTCTTGTATAATAGTATATAATTCATCCATAGTGCAATTCATGTTCTGTTTGATTGGAATTAGTTCTGGCGTTTTGTTTAACGCCCTTGTGGTTCATTGTATGAAAAATTGTATGTGTTGGTAGTTCTCTTTGAATTTCATTAGTATTTGAAGATGCATACAACTACATTTTTTGAAATATATTGTGATGTGCAATGGATTGTTGCGTATGTGCGAGGATGTTTTCTTTGATGGTTTGTCCGCATCACGCATAGAAGTTATTGCTATGCTTTGTACAAGTTGTTTTTCCTTGCACAATGAAGATTCAGTCTATTTTCAATTCATGTGTGGATAATTGATATCGATTTTGTGGCATTGTTGCATTGCAGTGCTTTCACACGTCGACACTTGCAGTACTTTTGCGATGAACATGTGTGAGAACTCGGTGCAATTATGTCTTTCACATTTTCATTTACATTTAGAGATGCAGATAACTACATTTTTTTGAAATATATTTCTTGATGTCAGGAATTTGATGCAATTGTTGCAAGAAATAGGGTCATAGTTCATTTTGATATCATTGCAATGCATGTGTATATTTATTGTCAAGGAAAAGCAAGAACTGGCATATTTCTCCATTTCGTAATTCAATGGAAGAGTAACAAAAATGGGAGGGAGACTTGGACCGCATAAAACAAATATTTTGGAGATGTTCAATATTGCAATGTGCAATGCGTTGTTGCTTATGTGTGGAAACTTTTTCTTGGACGATTTGTCATCATCCCGCATAGCTACGTATTTCATGGTTTGTACAATTTGTTTTCCTGGCACAGTGGAAATTTGCTTTGTTTCCAATTCCCATACAGAGAATTGTTACCAATTATCTAGCATGCTTGCATTGCAGTGCTTTTGCATGTTGGAACTTGCAATAGTTCAATACTATGGATTTTTTCCATGTTGTTCGGATACTTTTGCTATGAACATATGCGGGTGCTCAGTGTAGTTATGTCTTCTGCAACTCCACTCTGCACAAAGACATATTGCAATTGCAACCATGAATTTTGCGCATATTGTTTCTTGGTGCAATAAACATTTGTTCTATTTTCAACTGTTGTACTAATACCAATCGTTGGGGATCCCTGCATTGTCGTTATTCTACGTGTTGGCATTTGCAATAGTTCTGCAATATGGGTTGCAGCAAGGCATGTGGTTTCTCAAGTTTCCAGAAGGATTTTTCTATGGATATATATCTGCAATTGATCCAGTGATCATGTATTGTGAGGTTGTGTACTTTGCAGATGCATATGTCCACTGCAGACATCACTTGTGTATTTTAAATGCTTGTGCGGAGAATTTATGTCATTTGTCATCATGTAGTTCCACACCTTCGTGGTCCTGCCGAGGCTTTTTCTATGCCCATGTTTTCAGAGTACACATACATATTAGTTGTGTGTGTTGGCATTGGGGATAGGTATATGGCAAGCATATAAAATACTTGTTCTATTTTCGATCATTGTGCGGATGAAATACATGCTCATGAGTTGCTATGCTTCTGTGTATCTGCATTTGAAATAGTTCTACACTTTGTTCTGACAAGCTAGGTAGTTTCGAGGAAGCCACAACGACCTTTGGGGCATTTATTTTTATCGATTTTAGAAGGAAAGGGAAGTGATTTAAAATTAGTGCAAAGTAAATGCACTTGGTCTTGAAGTAATGGTAGGTCTCTAATTTATTTATTGATATCATTGTAGTGCCTATATATCTTTGTTGTCTGAGAAAAGTAACAAATGATATATTGATCCATTTCACAATTCAATGGAAGAGTAACGAAAATGGAAGAGAAACATAGAATGCATGAAACAAAGATTTTGCAAGAGTATATGAAAAATTTCATCTAATCTAAAAAAAGGATTCTTGTCCAACAAATGTTCAATATTGTGATCTTCCATGTGTTGCTGCTAATGTGAATAGACTTTTTCTTTAATGATTTGTCCACATCCCGCATAGTTGTGCCTTTTGTAACTTGTAAAGTTTTCTTTTTTCTGGGATAGTGGGCATTTTGTCTATTTTCAATTCTTGTCCAAAGAATTGTTAGCAATTCTTTGGCATGTTTCCATTGCAGTGGTTTTGCATGTTAGCACTTGCAGTTCTGCATCTTGGTGGTTATGTAGAGGCTTTTGTTGCTGGCATGTTTTCCAAGTGTCCATAGTTGTTGGATGTGTGAGTTTGCATTGGGCATATGTGTGTCACGAGAATAATAAAGACTTGTTGTATTTTCAACCATTGCATGGAGGAAAGACATGCTCGCAAGCTGCTATGCTTCCGCATGTCCGCATTTAAAATATTTCTGCACTTTGTTTTGATAAGATAAGTAATATGGAGGAAGGTCGTGTCCCTTTTGGGGCATTGATTTTTAGCGATGATTTTAGGGGATAAATTTCTCTCATGGGCTAATTTTCCATGTTTTTTCCCAAAAAAAGATTTGCTATTCTAAAAATGATTTGCCCAAATTCTCTAGGATAAAATTATTTTACCTTAAAAATCGCCAAAAATTTATACAAACTATATAAAATCCTTAGAAATTTGAATATTTTTACAAAAATATCGCCAAACATTTTATAGTTGGAATATGAAGGATTAGTAGTATTCGCCAAGGTTTCTACATTTTAAAATAAATTATCATCCTTAAAATCATCCTTGATTTTTCTTGGATTTAGAAGGAAAGGGCAGTGATTTAGGGCTAGTGCAAAGTAAATGCAGTTGGTCTTGAAGCTATGTGGGCTCTCTAATTTATTTATTTTTTCAATTTTTTTTTGTTGTGATGCCATTATTCCTATTATTTTATTCAATTTGTGTGAGTGCTTTTTCTAGTGCGATATGACAATGCTCTTCATGGGGATGTACTTTGCAAAGCAATTGCGAGTTTCTATGCTTCTGTGTCTCCACATTTGAAATAGTTCCACACTTTGTTGTGACAAGAAAGGTAGTTTGGAGGAAGGCACATTCATATTTGGGGCATTGAATTTTCTCGGATTTAGAAGTAAAGGGAAATTACTTAGAACTAGTGCAAAGTAAATGCACTTGGTCTTGAAGCAATGGAAGGTCTCTGATTTGTTTATTGATATCATTGCGGTGCCTATATATCTTTGTTGTGGGGGAAAAGAAAGAAATGATATATTGATCCATTCCACAATTCAATAGAAGAGTAATAGAAATGGAAGGGAATCATGGAATGCATGAAACAAAGATTTTGCAAGAGTATATGAAACATTTTGTCCTATCTAAAAAAAAAATTCTTGTCTAGCACATGCTCGATATTGTGATCTGTAATGTGGTGTTGCTCATGTGAAAATAATTTTTTTTTGATGATTTGTCCGCATTTGGCATAGTTGTGTCTTTCATGATTTGTACAATTTTCTTTTGCCCAAGACAATGGACATTTGTGCGGAGGGAAGACATGCTCACAAGGTGTTATGGTTCCACAGGTCTGCATTTGCAATAGCTATGCATTTTGTTGTCACAAGCTAAGTAATATGGAGGAAGGCCGAGTCACTTTTGGGGCAATTATTTTTCTTGGATTTTGAAGGAAAGGGAAATGATTTAGGGCTATTGCAAAGTAAATGCAGTTAGTATTGAAGAAATGTGACCTATTTGATTTATTTATTTTTTGAAAATTTTGTGCTATGATGTCTTTATTCCTATTTTTTTATTTAGTTTTCGTGGGTGCCTTTGTTGGTGCGATATGACATTGCTCTTTGCGCAGATGCGCTTTGCAAAGCGATCACTAAGACTATTTTGAATCCTCGTGTGGTGAATCCATTCTTCCAGTGCTTGTACAAAGATTTCATATTTCTTATGGTCTGACATTGTCATGCTTGGATACTTCAGCAATTGTGCAGTTCACGTAGATATACTTGGTCTACTTAAGACTGTCTATTTTTAAGCCTTGCCCGAAGAATTGACGCACGTTGTTGTACTTCCACACCTCCGCATTTCAAATAATTCTGCATCTGTGATTGTGACAAGTGAAGTAATTTGTAAGATAAATAATCGATTTATAGTAAATTGATTTGCTCTGATTTAGAAGGAAAGGGAAGGCATGTAGAAGCAGTGCGAAGCAAATGTGCTAGTGCTCTATGGACTACTCGATGTTTTTTTTTTTTCTACCTATTGTTGTTTAAAAGGAAAGTGATATATGTGAAAAATCTATTTTAGCGGATTCACATCTTGCTCTTGGCCTTGGGCAATCTCAGCTCTCTGATCTATTTATCTTTGGATAATTTGCTAGTCAAAAGAATTTTTGCTTGGTGACTTTTGAGGTTGGACATAACGTTTTTCTATGGGCATATTTTGGTGGTTCGTACAACTATGCCTTTGGTACACTAAACACTTGGTATTTTTCAAGTCATGGGCGGGAAATTTAAAGCATTTGTCCTTTTGTTGTTGGGCATTGTCGCTGCAATAGTTATTTAAGAAGATGGAAGTATTTATGTAGTGGGTTGATTTTATCCAGTGGTCTGCTAGATTAGTTTATGTATCTAACAAATGCGTGCAACTAGGTTCTTTGCTTGTTTTTATTATGCGTTGTGTCGACGAACATAGTTGAATCTAATACATAGAAATAGTGTTAATTTTGACATCTGGAATTGACATTGCTATGTGTTGCAAAAAAGTTCATTTTTATTGCTTGATAATCTAATGTTCATGCATTGTGCAGTTACTTTGTTTCATTGAAATTTGCAATAACATTAGTGTTACATTTAAGCAAACCTGGTTTCTTTTTTTCTTTCCTATAATGCTCGATCAAAGCGTAAATGAAATGTTTTTGGGATGTGACATGTATGCCAAGGAAAATTAGCGGTTGCTTATTATTTTTCTTTTTCAGAAGTTGGCTAAGTTGGTCAAGGACTATTTCAGAAACTATATGTATCAAAGACAATCAAACTTCAACACTAACAAAAATAAGGTGTGCTACTTTGAGATTGTATTTAGCATCTTATATTTTTTTTGTTGGTCAATGCTATAGACAAAGCTTAAGCATCATCTGAATGACATAATCTAGAAAATGGAAGATACAATGGATGTTGAAAACTATGTAAACAATGGGAAGCGCATTGTCGATGACAATATTGATCATTCTTTTCAATGAGGTTTTTGTGGTGAGGATTTTCATCAATATTCAGAAGAACCACAATAGTGTGAATGATTTGTCGACGTTTCGGGTCCAGATCATGATCCATCTTCAGGACAAGAAGCCTGGATTAAAATTGAAGAGCAAAGCGTAATATTAATACTAAGGGGAAGGAGGAAAGCCTAAGGGTCGGCTGGAGAGAACCCTAATTTAATTAATTTATTTTAAGTTATTTCAAAAAAAAATATTTTGTTTTTAGGTTTTTTATTTAATTTTAAATTTTCATATCATTTAAATAAAAGGTTTAGATTTTTTTTTTATTTATTTTTTAAATGTTTTAAGGAGGTTATTATTATATTATAAGTTTTATTAAAAGATTTTAATTTATCTTTTATTTTGAATAATTTTCATGTTATTTTATAAATGGGGTTTTTTGTTTTAATAATTTAATGATTCTAGATTAAAATTTTATTAAGGATTGTATTAAGGATTTTGGGTTTAGATAATAATTATTTAAGTAACTAGGTGAGTGTTTTTAATTTGAAATTAGGGTTTCTTATGAGGTTGATTACTTAGTTATTATTTTCATTTTATTAAGGGGAGCCAATTTTCATTTAGTTCTAGGTCATTATCCCTATTGAGGTTGCTTGGGTTTCTTTGGATTTCAATCGCTTCCCTAATGCGATGTTTAAATAGGTGATCTTCTTTTGCTAATTTGTTTTCCTCTTCTAGACGCCAATGGTGTTTTTTTTTCAAGGAGTGTTCTGCTAAGGCTGGGGTGCGAAAGAGTTCATTCTTTATGTCAACTCCATGCTCTTTAATTCTAACTTGAAAGGAGCGTCCGACTTCACCGATGTAGCATTTACCACAAGATCATTCAATTTTGTAAATTCCTTTGCATTTGTGCGGGTCAAGTTTGTCTTTTATGGATCTCATATTTTGTTTGATTTTATCATGTGATTTGAAGGAGGTCTTAATTTCTTTTTTGCTAAGCACTCTTGCAATTTTGTATGTTACTGCTTGGATGAAGGGAAGGTAAGCATTGTTATTAGGGGTTTGTTTGTCTTGGGGTTTAGGTGGTATGTTCGTTTTTACTTTGGCTTTATTAATTGCATTTTTAATGTCTTCATTTTTATATCCACTGTTCTTGAAAATATTGGAAAGGTGATCTTTTTCTTTGTCCAAGTGTTCTTTATCAGAGATTCTTATGGCCCTTGTGGCAAGAGTTTTTAGGACTCCTAGTTTCTGGTTGGGGTGGTGATGGGAGTTTGCATGTAGATAGTTCTCTGTGTGGGTCTTCTTCCTATAAACTGTATGTCCTAGGCTTCCATCATGTTTCCTATTAATTAGAACGTCTAGAAAGGGGATGTTACCATTTTCTTCAAGTTCCATTGTGAATTTTATGTCATTTGAAATGTTGTTTAGGTGTTGAAATAATTTATCCAGTGCTTGTTTCCCATGGGGCCAGAGAACATTGGTGTCATCAACAAACCTTTTCCATCTTGTTGGTTTTAGAGGGTAGGAGTCTAGGGCTCTCTTTTCGAAGTTTTCGATAAATAGATTAGCAACCATTGGGGATAAAGGCGATTCCATTGCTACTCCGCTAGTTTGTTCATAAAATCCCCCTTGGTAGCTGAAGAACGTGGAGCGAAGACAAACCTCGACGAGTTTTGTTGTTTATGGGCCAATTACTCCTTTAACAACTTGGATGGCTTCATCTAGGGGGATTTTTGTGAAAAGGGAGACTACGCCAAAGCTTATGAGAATATCTTCAGGTTTCAGTTTTTCTTTTTCAATAATTTTAATGAAATCATTGGGGTCTTTTATGAAGGATTCATTATATCCTACCAGGGGGCTCAATATCTTGGCTACATGTTTGGTGAGTTCATAGGTTGGTGAGCATATGGTATTCACTATGGGTCTAAGAGAAACATATTTCTTGTGAATTTTCGGTAGGCCGTAAATCCTAGGAGTGATCTTCTTTTGGGGGTTTAGATGTTTTTTGGTTCTTTCATCTAACTTGGAATAGTTGATGGCTTTATTGACATCTTTTCTAATCTTTTTTATGGGATTGCTGTGGAGTTTCCTATAGCTGCCACTTTGGGAAAGGTGTTCAATCATTTTTGTGTTGTAATCGTTTTGGTTTAAAAGAACTCTAACACCACCTTTATCAGTTCTAAGAATAACTAAGTTTTCATTATTTTTGAGGTTTTTCACAAATGCCCGTTCTTCCTTGCTAATGTTGCTTTTTGGCGGTTTCGCCTTTCGGAGAATGAGAGAACAGTCTTGTCTTACCTGGTTTTTTTCCTCGTCCGTTAGGGTTTGGATACTATTTTCAATGCAGCAGATGATGTTGTCAATGGCAATGTAGTTTGGGGAAACCACAAAGTTGAGACCTTTCCCTAGGATGTTGAGCCCGGCTTCTCTTGGATCGTACGATGACATATTTATTACTTTCTTGTTAGTGGTATATTCATTGGTATCACAGCTGTTCATTAATCGTTTACTACGCCTGATGCGAGCTCGTACATCTGTGTTCTCGGATTCGCTAGTATCTTGGAAGTCGTTTACTGATCGTTGGAGGTGTCTATCGCGAGCTTGAATGTCCGCGTTCTCGGCCTTAATGACTCTTCCGTTGTTGGTATCTTCATTGGTGTTTTGGCTGTTGTTTACTACTCGTTCGCGGTGCCTATTTCGACTTTGTATGTCCGTGTTATCAGCCTTAATGGCTTATCTGTTGTTGGTATCATCGCTGGTATCATGGTTGTTGTTAACTAATCGTTCAAGGTTCTTAATGCGAGCTTGTACATCCGCGTTCTCGGTATTACTGGATTTTCTGTTGCTGGTGTCTTCGCTGTTGTTTAATAACCGGTCGAATTTAAGTCTGTGTCTATTGCGAGCTTGTACGCCTTCGTTTTCGGCTTTAATGGCGATCATGGCATCTAAAGTTTTCCATATTTCTGGCTGTATGGTGTGCGCAAGTTTAAGCTGAAGTTTGAATGCGTTTTTGGACAGGTATTCGAGGTTGAATCTGATTCTTTTAATTTCGCCTCTGGTTATGGACAGTCCGAGCTTAAAGAAGGCGGATTTATTCCATTTGTTTTTAGTCTTGTGTTCTATTTTTGCAAATTTTGGTAGAATGTTCCTATTCAGTTTTTTTAGAAAATCTAAGTCAGCAACTCTTTTCTTAATTTTAATCCTGAGCTTTTCAAGAGAACGAATTTCGTCTAGAGATTCCCTTACGTACAGGAAAATAATATGTTCAATGAGGTTTCTGTGGTGAGGATTTTTATCAATATTCAGAAGAATCATAATATTGTGAATGATTTGTCTACGTTTTGGATCCAGATCAGGATCCATCTTTGCATAGGAATGGTCTTTTTAGATTGGATGCATTTACATATAATCACGTGGATTGTTTGTTTGATGCATTACACATCCTTCTACATTTCTGCTACCCTTTGATTGAATTGTGAAATGGATTGATAAATTATTTCTTGGTATGTTATCACAATGGAGATAAAGAAGCATTGGAATCATATGATCTTGAGATAGGATCACATTTCTTGTACGAATTTCATGGGATTCACGAAAATGTCCATGTGTGCATCTTCAAATGTAAACGACAGTGACAAAGGGATATGGGGAGATATATTTTGTATATGATGGTTAGAAAAATGGTTAAATACATCAATTTCAGTCTAGTCGCTAATGAGGAAAACAAAGTATTTGCATTTTAACAAAGATGCAAATATAGATCCATATTGTGTTTTGTTCAATGATGCAAATCCTGTTAATGGTCAACATGAACCATTGCCATGCAAGAAACTAACCAGATGCAATCTTGAACAACCCGATTCTTACTTGTCATCGATGTGCAAAAACATCAAATACTATTAGAAATGTAATATGTACAAGATGCATTCTTATGGATAGACTAGCCCTTGAATAATGAACAAATAACAGAATTCCTTGCTTCCTTTTGTATCCTTCGCTACTTTGGAGCTCTGTCTCTTTCAGTTCTGCTCCACTCATTCTACTAACTAACGGTCTTGTACACTTCTATCACCTGCTTTCATTCAACATAACCTTTTTGGAATCAGGGCAATCTTAACTACCTTGTCAACTCATCTTTTGTTTGCCCCACATTTCCTTATGTTGCTGGTAGTAATTATTTGCGGAGATTTCTCGACGATTCGTTTCTTGATTCCTGCATGGGTCTTCTTGATTTCTGTCCTGCATTACCAAACTTGATCCCGTGCAAAAAAGATTTCAATCTTCGCACATCTTCTTGGGCTTGGGTAAAACTAGAATTAGCCTAGACAACATCGTTTGTCACCGTGTGCGATATTGAGCCAACACTTTAGGTTCCAACATGCCCCCACCATTATTACTTGGCTCATCTTCTAGTCAACAATATCATGGAACATCATACACTGGAATAGAGTAAGAGAAAATCATCATTAGTGACAGAACAAATCATCAAACCAAGCTGTGGTGGAAACCAGGTTTGAAAAAAAGAAAATCATCTTCTAGGATGTAGTTGCAGCCTGACATAGACCCTGGAATGAGTTAACCATGTCCCAAGCTAAGTGATGAATTTGGACTTCATTTTCCCAAAGGCTTGACTCTTTCCATTCGATGGTATCTATGGTGATGAATGAGGGATATTCTTAAAGCACACCATCTAGACACCGACGAACTAAATGAAGTTAATCTCCATCAAGAGAGAGTATCATCCTATGCTTATATTATTTTTTTGATAAGACAAGATAGAAGACATAGACCTCCTAAATTGATGGAGAAGAGATCCCACAACCTTGGGTTATCCACTTCAACAAAGGTGATTATCCATGGAGACAGGAAAAATAGCTTCAAGCCTAGAGAGGTGGAAGATTGTTGCATCTTCGAAGCATAGTTCAAGAAGTTATGGCATTTGGGGCTGCATGTTGCTGGAAAATAAGATAGCAGGACATCTTCCTATCAACTCACGATGAAGTGTCAATCTTTGTGGAAACTGGACTATGGGTTCTTGGGATGCCTAGTTGGAATAGGAATTGCACGTCCCAGAATGTGAGTGAAGTTGGGCCAGGAAAGGGAACCTGAATTAGTGGGAAGTGGAAATATAATAGTGAGCAAGGAGAAATCGAGTGCATGGGATATAGAGAATGGTACGTGGATAATTTATGGAATGAATGCATGGGTGGAAGAGAATATATATAGAGTTTAAAAGCGAGTGAA